>CM023453.1:188692228-188851341 GCA_013339765.2 Haemaphysalis longicornis
TCTGTGATCTACAATGTTCTGGATGTGAATCGATGGTTCTAGAAACACTCGCACCGAAAGATAAAAGCCTGCAGAGCAGATGCCGCGGCATTCGGTTCGACTACACTAGCCTCCGCAAGGCACAGTGTTGACCACTGCTTCACCGCCTCTGTATTCTTTTGAGTTTTTAGGGGAGCACAAGTTCGCTCCAATAAATTTGTTTCTCCTGCAAGACAACTGCGTCGTCCTTGGCTTCGTGACATCTGCTAAGGTGCGGGGTACATGCACCCTAAGCCCTCGTCAAGCCGAGAAGCAAGCCCGACTAGTGTCAGCCGCCGCCAGCAAGGTCTCCAGCCTGAGTTTGGACTGCTTCCTGATAAAGTGAAAAACGAAGACGACGCGAAAACCACTATGAGCAACGCAGGCACCATGACCCCTCGCTCCCAGTCCTGCCCTCGTTCTTCAGCAACCAAGGGAGCCCGCATCATTCCATGGGTCCCCTTCGGGGGACCCCGAAGACTGGTTGGAGCAAGTCGAATGGGTCAGGCTGTTCAATCGATGGGACGACGCGGAGACACTGAGGCAAGTGGTCTTTGGCCTTTAGGACTCAGAAAGGAACTCATTTGAAAACCATGAGAGCTCCCTAGACTCTTGGAACGATTTCCGAACGCAATTTTTAACGACGTTCACCACGGTTGTGCGAAAAGAGCGAGCCGAAGTCCTGCTGCAGACGCGGACACAACACCCTAACGAAAGTGTTGCTGTGTTCGTCGAAGAGATGAAGAGGTTCTTCCGGCGTGCTGACCCTTGCGTCGGAAGAAAAGAAGTTACGCTTCTTAATGCGCGGTGTGAAGGAGGAATTGTTTGCTGGACTTGTCCTCAACCCGCCCAAAACCGTCGCCGAATTTGTGACCGAAGCCAGCGCAATTGAGAAGGCTCTTGAAATGCGTACTAAGCAGTGTGACCGCAACTTTGTTGGCGCGGCCAATGCGAACTACGTCGACAGCATGGGGATTCCGGCAGACAGCCTACATGAGACTATGCGTGCAATAGTGAGGAAGGAGCTGCGGAAACTTCTCCCACGCCACCGCAGCCGCAAGTAGCTACCCTTACCGATGTGATTAGGGAAGAAGTTCAGCAAGCGCTGGGTACCTCAACGATGTCAGAAGCACCCCGAGAGCCACAAGCCATGTCCTACGCGGCCGCTGTTCGTCGGCCTCGCGCACCTGCGCCCTACCGTAACGAGGCCCCGCACCGTCGCCCCCTGTCGCCGGCCCGACCACCTGTGGTGCAAACCCCCGCCCCAAGGAAGAACGACCGACAGGTGTGGCGAACGACCGACAATCGTCCGCTGTGCTACCACTGCGGAGGGGCCGACCGCATCTACCGTCACAGCCCCTAGAAGAGGCTCGGTTTGCGAGGCTTCTTCGTCGACGCACCACGACCCCGACCCGGCCAGCGCCCTACTGAGATCGAAGACTCCCTGTCCAACACCAACCGAGGACCAGCCCGATTCAACGGTTCACTGTCGCTCTACCCGTACCAATAGCAAAACCGCCGTAGCACTGCTGGCTTCTCACGTGGAAGGTCCCCCAGCACACGCGGGGGAAACTAAAAGCAGCATCTTCTGGAGGTAAAGTTGCAGGACCGCGGAAAAATAAAAACCCTCCAACGACGCAGCGACTCACCGAAGACCACGCTTCACGACATGCCCTCAGACCGACGACCCGATCTAACCCTGACGTGACTTCCGAACACGACGACAGGAAAACGGTGCGACGCGTACCCGACATGACCGAACCCGCCGCTGAGAATACGACGAAGACGACGACGCATAGTGCCCGACTGTCAACACGTACAAGCCGAGATACGACGCCACGACGCACCCGGAACTCGAGAAAGTCGGCGTTTCGACGTTCAGCTGTCCATCGACGGCTTTGATGTAGTCGCCCTCAGACACGGCAGCCGACTACTCATTCATGAGCGGACCATTTGCGTCTAAGCTGAAGAAAGTTGCGACCAGATGGGACGGTCCGCACATAAGCACAGCAGGAGGCCACCTCGTGACTCCAAGTGGAACGTGCACATCGCGCGTCACCATAGACGGCAGAACATACCCTGCGGCGTTCTTCGTTCTGCCTAACTGCTCCCGCGACGTTTTTCTCGGAATGGACTTTTTGACGGACAACGGTGCAATAATTGATCTACAGACCAAGTCCATAACTTTTTCCTCCGATCACTCCATGACGCCGGATCCGAACCCCGAACACCGTGCTGCTTTAAGGATCGCCGATTATGATGTCACACTGCCACCCCGCGCAAGCTTGATGATCACCGTCTACTGCGAAGATGCTGTTCCTGACGTCGACGCTATCGTAGAGAGTGACCAGAGGTTGCTCCTCGACGCGGTATCTCCGTCGCAAGACGCATTGCGCGGTTTACGCAACGCCAATTCCAAGATTTTGTCACTAATTTCAGCAAAGAATACCAGCATTTGAACAGGGGCGCTGCAATGGCTTTTCTCAAAGAAACGCAAGAAGCAAGTGACGTGATTGCGGTGGCCGACTTTGAACGCGCACCAGAAGATACCTTCAAGCTGCCGTATCACTTCGACGTGAATCCGGAGTACCGCAAGAAGAACGGAACAAATTATTGGATTTGCTGCGTCGCCACAGAGACTGTTTTTCATCGAACACAAAACTACGTCAGACACCTCTAGCGAAGCACCGAATATTAACCGAAGATGGAGCCCCACCTACCCGACAGTCACCGTACCGCGTCTCTTCACATGAGAGGGAATCCATCCTGACTCAAGTCGACGACATGCTCAGTGACGACATTACACAGCCATCGAAAAGCCCCTGGGCTGCACCGGTCGTACTGGTTATGAAAAAAGACTGTACATTAAGGTTTTGCGTTGACTACTGGCGACTGAACAAAATTACCAAAAACGATGTGTACCCCCTCCCCCGAATCGACGACGCCCTCGACCACCTCTGCCACGCGAAGTACTTCTCATCGATTGAACTGAAGACGGGCTACTGGCAAACTGAAGTGGACGAGAAAGACCGAGAGAAGAACGCATTTATTACCCCGGACGGCCTGTACGAGTGCAAGGTGGTGCCGTTTGGATTGTGCACGGCGCCAGAAACGTTTCAACGAGTCATGGACACGGTGCTAGCCAGCCGGAAGTGTGCACACCTGCCTCGTATACTTCGACGATGTTGTGGTATTATCCCGGACTTTCGACGAACACCTTGCAAGGTTGCAGTCTGTACTCGAGGCTATCCGTACAACGGGGTTAACGCTGAAGCCTGAAAAGTGCCGCTTTGCGTACGAGGAACTCAAGTTTTTGGGCCGTGTCGTCAACGCCGCGGGAGTCCCGCCTGACCCGACGAAAACCTCCGCCATAGCGAACTTCCCAAGACAGAAAGATAAGAAGAGCGTGCGGAGATTTCTCGGACTATGCGCATACTACAGGCGCTTCGTCGCAAACTTCGCCCGCATTGCAGAGCCACTCACTTGCTTGACGAAAGATAGCACCCCTTTCAGCGGGGAAAATGCCCAAAAAAAGGCATTGTGCCAGCTGCAAAACACCTGCAAAGCCCGCCTGTGCTCGCGCATTTCGACGAAAACGCCGAAACAGAAGTGCACACGGACGCCCGTGATATAGGCTTGGGTGCCATCCTCGTACAAAAGCAAAACGGGTGCGAAATAGTAATCGCCTATACGAGCCGTGGTTTGCCGAGGAAGAAAAAATTACTCAGCCTCTGAAAAGTGTGCCTCGCGATTATATCGGCCATTTCGAAATTTCTCCCATACGTGTATGGAAGACAGTTCAAGGTTGTGACAGACCACCATGCGCTGTGTTGGCTCGCAACTTTGAAGGACCCCTCTGGTCGTCTTGGTAGCTGGAGCTTGCGCCTGCAAGAATTCGACGTTACAGTAGTCTAAAATCCGGGGGAAACACTCCGACGCCGACTGCCTGTCCCGGCCCCCGTCGACCCACCACCACAAGACTCCGATGAAGACAGCGCGTTCTTCGGAGTCGTGGCTGAGAGCGATCTAGCCGCCCAACAGCGTGCCAATCCCGAGTTACGCGTCATGATCGACTACCTGGAAGTATGCAACGTCGCCGTGCCCAGGGCCTTTAAACGCAACTTACCTGCATTCAGCCTGAAAAACTGCGTCCTCGTGAAAAGAATGTCAGCCCCGGAATGAGAGCGAATTACCTTCTGGTCATCCCGAAGATCTTCGTGCTGAAATTCTGGAAGCGTGCACGACGACCCGTCTTCCGGACATCTCGGCACAGCTCGCAAAATTTGGGGAAAATCAAGAGGGTACTACTGGCCCCGCCTTGCATCCGCCTCACCCACTACGTCCGGAGCTGCCGTGACTGCCAGCGACGAAAAACGCCGCCGACAAGACCCGCCGGCTTTCTACAACCAATCGCCGTCCCATCGAGGCCCTTTCAACAGATTGGAATGGACCGTCTGGGCCCGTTCCCTACGTCACAATCACAGAACAAGTGGATTGTTGTAGCAACAGACTACATGACGCGCTACGCTGAGACCGCCGCTCTTCCGAGGGGGACTGCCAAGAAGTCGCAAAGTTCTTTAAAAACCCAAGTTGTGCTGCGACATGGACCCCCTGAAGTCCTAAACACGGACCGCGGAACGGCATTCACTGCGGAGCTCATGTAAAGAATCTTACGCTACAGCAACACGGATTACCGAAGAACGATGGCGTACCCCCCCCAAATGAACGGACTAACGAACGTCTAAACAAGACGATCGCGGATATGCTGTAAATGTACGTCAACGTTGAACATAAAACTTGGGACGCAGTGCTCCCGTATGTCACGTTTGCGTACAACACGGCTATTCAGGAAACTACGCAAATGACGCCGTTCCAGCTTGTCTACGGAGGACTGCCGACTACAATGCTTGACCCCATGCTTCGCATGTAGAAGACCCCCCTCAACCCACGCCCAAAGGATACTTCAGCGTGCGGAGGTGGCCCGCCGATGCTCGATTGAGTTTGATGATTAACGCCCGGACGCAGGCGATGAGGCGCGCCGTAGTGGAGGGCTCCGGTTTAAACCCCCGGGGGATCAACGTGCCCAAATCTCCCCGGGCTTCCCCCCATCAGCGGCCGCCGCGCCGGGGACGACCGCGACTTGGGCCCCACGACGCCACCCACTGACCCACCGCGGCGGGTTCGCTCGAGTTGTACCCCAGGGTGGATGGCGCTCAACCTCCGACGCCGAGACGCGACCCAGGGGACCGTTTTTGGGGTTTTGGACTCCCATCCGACGATGCGGACTCAGTGAGAAGTTTTATTTCGGACCCTACCAATTCTACGACGTGTCGGCCAACTTACTTACGAGGTGATCCCCGATGGCGATTCCTTAACATCACGACGACGCACGCGGCCCGAAGTCGTCCACGTGGTTCGCTTAAAACCTTACTTCGCAAGATGACGGACTTTTTTTTTGTTTTTTTGGGACTGTCTTTTATTTTAGCATCGGGTAGATGCACTCGTAGGGGGGGGGTAATGCCGTGAACCATGTATGGGTTTGTTTATTTTTGTTTGTTTTTACTCCCGGGGCCACGCCCGGCTGTGTTATCTGCGTTCCAAGCAAAGCGCGTCTTGCATTCTTTATTTTTATGCCGCACGGGCTATCACTTTCAGATAAGCAGACTGTTTCGCCCTAACGTCGCTAGCCAAGAATAATCTGTGATCTACAATGTTCTGGATATGAATAGACGGTTCTAGAAACACTCGCACCGAAAGATAAAAGCCTGCAGAGCAGACACCGCGGCCTCGGTTCGACTACACTCGCCTGGGCAAGTCACTTTGTTGACCACTGCTTCGCCGCCTCTGTATTCTTTGAGTTGTTAGGGGAGCACAAGTTCGCTCCAATAAACTTGTTTCTCCTGCAAGACAACTGCGTCGTCCTTGGCTTCGTGACAATATTTCACAAGCCGTTGAATAAACCGACCAGTTCCTAGTCAGCGCCATGTGTCGTCTATTCTTGTCCCGTCTTTTTGTGCTGTTTCAAATTTCAGTTGGTATTTTGCAGTTAACGCATGCACGTGCTCGTTGCGCCCTTCTTAGGGAATGATATTGAGGGTGCATGTTTCAAAGAACAGGCCGAATAGTGATGTCCGCTCTAGTCACGGTTTCGATGAGTGATTTTGCCCCTGGCATGTAGCCAGTGCGCAGGCTGTCTAGGAGGGCTCTACCGGCTGCACGGCGCGTCAGGTGGCCAATCTGCATCGGACGATGTCCTTCGATAAGCGGAATTGTACACGCCCGTGCTCTCTAGTGTGGCGGTGGAAGCTCCTGGCGGGAAATGTAGAGCGGCTCGACAACCCTTCCGGATTAGGCAATCCCCTTTTCGAGTCTTCGTTTCCGCAAGGCTAAGATACGGGAGCGTGTATGTAATCCTAGTTATTAGGAACGCTTGCATTAGTTTTAGCCGATATTTTTTTGAGGCCACGTCGTCGTGCTAAAATTCGTCAAAGAAGCCCGAATATTTGCGCTGCATGAGCCGATAATTTCCTTGTGTTGCGTCGGTCCTGTTGTAGAGGCAGTCCAAGTATGGCTGTTTGCATTACCGTGGTACGGGAGTACCTCCCAGCGGTATCGCGATTGAATGGGCTCGTCTGGCTCTACGGTTCTCGGGTTGGGGGTCTAATTGTCCGGATTTGGCTGGTGAACAGTGAAGGCTAGCCAAGGCCATGCCTTCTTTTACGGCTGTTGGTCCAGCCTGTAGGGTGGCTTCAAGTTGAGCATCCCTACTTCCCTTGACCCGGAGCGTGATGTCGTCAACTCTGGTATCTGATTTAAGGTGATCAGTATATGAGCCACCGCTGGGTTAAACAGCAGGGGAGAAATCACGGATCCCTGGCGAGTACCGCCGGTGGAAGCTGTATATCGGGCAGCCTGAGATTTTCTGATCGGAGGGTGGCCGTCCTTTCTGTGAGACAGGCAAGCACGTAGTTATATACTGGGCTCCTGCTCCTATGCGTTCCAGACCTCTAAGGATAGCATCGTCGGTAACTCTGTTCAAGGCTTTGGTTCTGTGAGAGTTTATTGTGGATGCGGAAGGGATTAAAGGGATAAACTTGATTGGAGTCCTCTTTCCAGGTCCCCAGAAGCCTGTACCCGGACCGGGCCCGGTGGCGCTGGTCTTCCAAGGCCTCGCTGTCCAGAGTCACCTCCCGCGCAGATTCAATGACACTTTCGTGATGATAGCGGTGACGACTTGCGCACACCCGGCGGGAGATTATAAAGTACCAAGTTTATCGCGGTATATTAAAAAAAAAACATGAACCAGAGCCGACTCGCCAGACAATTTCCGCCGATTTCGTTGTGGCCTCACAGAATCTTCTATGTTCAGCTGGGGGCCGACGACCTAAGCCGTAGTACTGAGTGACGGTAGCGGTTTTTCTAGCTTCTTTTGTTCGTAATACTTGAATGCTAACATCCAGAAAAATTATTAACCCATTAATACTTCACTCATGCTCATAATACGTCAATGTGGCACGAACTGTAGCAGTTTTTAATACTTCTTGCGTGTTCGTACGTTTTTTTCGCTTGAATAACTTCTTTGGTGGCTGGAATGGAGCTGGGTTGGTCACCAGAGGCCAGTTCCTTAAAATTGAACACAACTGTTCCATCCTCACGGCCTCCGTGACGACACACACATCATCATCATCTCTTTCATCATCATCACCCCGATCATATCTACGCCCACTGCAGGGCAAAGGCCTCTCCCATTATTCCCCAAATTACCTCGGTCCTGTGCCAACTGTGACCAATTTATCCCCGAAAACTTCTTAATTTCATCTGCCCATCTAATTTTCTGCCCCCCCCTGCAACGCTTGCCTTCTCTAGGGATCCACTCTGTTACCCTTAATGACCAGCGGTTATCTTGCCTTCGCATTACATGCCCTGCCCACGTCCATTTCTTCTTCTTAATCTCTGCTAATACGTCTTTAACACCAGTTTGCTCCCTGACCCACTCCGCTCTCTTCTTGCCCCTTAATGTTACACCTATCTTTTTCCGCTCCATTGCCCGCTGAGTCGTTCTCAATTTAAGTTGAACCCTCTTAGTGAGCCTCCAAGTTTCTGCCCCGACTCACACAATTCTCGGGCAAACAAACGGCGCTGGCCCGTCGCCATCGTTCTTGTCTTCGTCTACGGGCCGCTTTGCACGCTCTTACCTCCTTGGTGAGCCCCGTGTCGAGCAGGTATCGCTCGCCCTCCTCGCTAGCGGGTGACACGGACAGGAGCACTACTTCGACGTCCGGGTAGTCGAGGCTGGCGTTCACGTAGTCGGTGCTCATGAACGCCACCGCCTCCACTGCTGCCGGGATGGACAGCGGCCCTGCGTGGCCGGACGACAGCACCGCGCTCGCTTTCCTTTCTCGATATTCAAGGGGCCATGAAGATTAAAAAAGGCTGCTTTGTCTTGCCCAGCAGTGATGCCGATCTTGTCGCGAACATCAAAATATATAATCACGACATTTAGGGAATCAGATGAAGCAGCGGCGTCTCCGCAGCCACTTTCCGGCGACATCTGTGTGACGTCACACAATCTCATCTGCCGCACCCGTGAAACGCCGCCGTGAAACGCCGCCGTGGACGCCTTTAGTTCCGTTGGGGCGTAATATTTAAATGATGGCAAGCATAGCACACTATATAATAACGTCGTTTTTTTGTGCTGGCCCACGGTAAGTTGCTGTAACGCGGAATTTGCAAGTTTTACTTTAATTGTCAGTCCTTTCGGTTTAAAAAAGGTCCCTTGGGGCTGGAGTGTAGATGAGTGAGTTACCAAAAGCTAGTCTTTCGAACTGAACAAAGTGTCCTGTTGCCTTCACGGACCCTTTAACGACATTCCAAAGCATCTATTGGCACGTGGGAGAGAAAATAGCGAGATGAGTACGGCCTGCAGCCCCTTGATTGATTAATTTTAGGGTTTAACGCGCCGACGCAACGCAGGCGATGAGGCGCGGCGGTGGAGGGCTCCGTTAATTTGACCACATGGGGATTTTACCCCGAAATCTCGTACAGGGCCTGCAGCCCCTGCGTGCATCGTACCTTGCTTTCGGAAGGCGTAGTTGATGACTATGGAGGCGCTGTTGAGCTTGGCCTCGCAGCTCTTCTTTGCCGTTGCAGCGACGCCTCCCACGAAGACGTGGTCTTGCAGATTCTCGCCCACAGGAAGGTCTGCCACCACAGGGATCTGCGGCAACGGCAAGAACATCCTAGTGACAGGCAGATTACCTTCTTCGAATAGACCTATAAGTTTGTTGCCCAGCTGCATAACAGTCTGTTTCTGGGTGCGTACTTGGGACCTCTTTTATTGCTAACGCGACATGCACTTCTTTCCACATGCGCCAATTTAGTGTAACGACATGCTCCAGATGATGTAGCGAAATTCACCGCATTAAAGAATTATTGGAAAGCGGATGGAGTAGATCCGGGCTACCCAGACGTCTTTACAGCTTAAGTGGCACGGGCACGTACAGTAAACAACCATGTGTGCTTCCGTGCCGGGAAGGCATTCAGGTACACATGCATTCATTGGTTCAACAAAGAAGGCGAAAAACTGAAGTGCACTACTAGATTATCGTGTTAGTGGGGAGAACCTGCCGCTCACAGATACGCCGGGCCCGCGTGCTTGAACACGGTGGGCAACGTGTAGGGAGACTTATGAGCGCCTAACTAGTCCACGACACCGGACGGGATACTGGATGGAATAGTGGATACTAGCAACGTGCTCAACCCATGTACATGCTTTTCAGTTGAGAAGCAGTGCTGGATAAGCTTTTTGTTTCTTTTCTGCCTCAGACTATTCGATAATCTGACAGCTGTGTAAGTCATGTACGCTGCGCTTAGTGAATAGTAGCAAGATGATCAATCCCAGCGCATGCTTTGAAGTTAAGAAGCAGTGCACAAGGAGGTGATATCATTTTTTACTTTTCTGTCTCGGACTATGGGATAATCTGATAGCTGTCCAAGTCATGTAGGCTGAGCTTAGTGAATACTTGCAAGATGCTCACTGCCAGTGCATGCTTTCGTTTATTTGGGAATACCCTCAGTGTGAATACATTGAAGAGGGGAGTGGGCTACGAAATACAACAACAAAACGTAGCAGCGTAAATACAAAATATGCAACAATAGACATTGTACATTTGCTCAAAATTCGCGTACATACCATAATAACATCAAAGGTGTTTATCCAAGGCACGCCACTTTGTTAAAAATAAGATTACACAACGGTATTATGAACAGCACCCTTAAATAACTCGGAATGAACGATTGCAGCAATATCACGGGGAAGGTGGTTCCAGTCTTTTGAGGTTGATGGGATAAAGGATTTAGAAAAAGTTGTATGGCATAAATGTTGGC
This sequence comes from Haemaphysalis longicornis, assembly GCA_013339765.2. Lineage (NCBI taxonomy): Eukaryota > Metazoa > Arthropoda > Arachnida > Ixodida > Ixodidae > Haemaphysalis > Haemaphysalis longicornis. Next base: position 188,702,633 of record CM023453.1, read on the forward strand.
CAACTTTGTTGGAGTGGTCAAGACGTGCAGTTACATATGACGGCGGGGTTTTAAGAAAGTCGAGAAGGCTATCATGATAAAAGATTTTCTGGAAAAGGCAGAGGCGAGCGATTTTACGGTGCGTGGTGAGCAATGGCAGTCCCAACTTTATTTTCAGCGTAGACAAACGGTATGGTCGCTGATAGTTCAAAAGAATGAAACCCGCAGAGCCGTTTTGTGTCATTTCTAGTTGATGAATAAGTCTGTCTACGTGATGATCCCATATCGATTAGGCGTACTCGCATTGGCTGCGGACAATAGATTTGTAAAAAAGTAGCTTGATAGATGAAGGAGCAGACTGAAAGTTGCGTTTAAGATACCCGAGCATTCAATTTGCTTTGTTAGTGATGAAATCAATATGTTTTTCCAGGAAAGACCGGTTCTTATATGAAGGCTGAGTCATTTGTATGATGAGACGGATTCAAGAGCAATGCCATCCAGGTGATACGAGGGCATGATTGTCGAAAGACATGAACGCACGTGCACTTAATTTTTTAGAAGCGGTGCACAAGAAGGTGACCGACTTTTTTCTTTCCTGTCTCAAACTATGAGATAATCTGATAGCTGTCTGAGTCATGTAGGCTCAGCTCAGAGAATACTAACAAGATGCTCAATCCCAGTGCATCGTTTGCAGTTAAGCAGCAGTGCAAACAAGGTGATAGCATTTTTTTTTCTGTCTCAGACTATGGGATAACCTGATAGCTGTCTAAGTTTGTAGCCTGAGCTTAGTGAATACTAGCTGGATGCTAAATCCGAGCGCATGCTTTGAAATTTAGAAGCAGCGCACAAGAATGTGTTAGCCCTTTTTTTATGTTTTGCCTCGGCCTATAGACCTTATGTAAAAACTGGCGCCCTCTTGCGGGAACCGTGTGGGCTTCCGCCAAGTAGGGGGATTCCTGGATCTCCGGATAATGCTATCTGCATGATAGCCCGGGGTTAGCGACGCGCACGTCGGCATTTACCGTTGTCAAAGATGCCCAAATACTGCCGTGTAACTTGCTGTGCACAAAGATGATACTAGGACGACCACGGAAATAGCGTACACATTTTTTTATTATTTCTCAACGGAAGCATGACTCCAGCCCTGCGCGAAGTCGCTTGCGGGTGTTGACTTCCCTTTGCGCAGTAATATTATAGCTAGATCGCATGCATAGTCACGAATCGAATAATATGTGCAGGATTAAAAAAGCCTCAAAGTGAGCTATTTTCTAGCCTTGTATTTGCCGCGGAGAACTCCTCCCTGCTGGTAGTTAAGGCGCACTGCATCGGTAAGCTCGTACTTTATCGTGCGGGTAGAGTTTTGAGTCTGCCGTTCGTGCTTGGCACACCCGTGTTTTCTTTTCATTCTCTACGTTCGGCAGGCTTTTATACAAGTACTATGCATTCTTTCGTTTGCCAAACGTTACAGGAAATAAGGGATCCGCGAGAGTTGCACGTCCCACAATGAGTAGCGCAAGTAACGTACGTAGTAATTCCGTGTATCAGTCATTTACCGCTCATCGCCTGCTGTTCGACCGTAGCCTATTTTCCGCAGATCAAATTTTTCCAGCGGAATTTTTTTAACGGTAGTGTGCACCCAGTTTTGTTAGTTACGGCGCGAGGAAAGGACGCTCAGTGGTCGCCGCGAGGCACGTGCTTTCTGAGCGCTCGGCATTTTCTCGCTCATTCAGGTTTTCGTAGTTTTTTTTTTGCTAAAGCTTTGCGTGTGCTGGGGACGCTCGGCGGTTGCCGCGAGCCACGCGCTCACCAGCGCTCGGCAATTTATTGGTAATTTAGTTATTCGTTGGCAATTTATTGGCAATTACGCGCTACGGAAATTACGCGTTACGGCCAGCTAAAACAGCTCCGCTGTTAAAAAATGCCAGGTATGCAATTTATTTTGTTAAGTGTTTTTTTTTTCAGGTTTCTTCTGCTTTTCAGAGAATCCTTAGCGTATAGCTATATCGGGAGTGCGCCCCCCTCCCCCATTTCAACCTAAGGACAGCCCGAAAATTTTGAAGCGTTTCGGGAATGACCTCCTGAGAAACCCGCAGGATGCGAACCAACACACATGTACTTTCAATGTTTGCGTTCTCAAAACCAAAAAAAGGAGAAGAAACCGACAGCCCCCAACAGCTTCCTCACCGGTGCCTCCCTTACTGCTTTTTCGATGCATAATGCGTTTTAACGAAGTCGCCCACAATTGTGGGCAACAGAGAAAGGTCCACAGATAACTCGTCGCTCATTTTGCTGCGCTTAAATCTGAATATAAAAGGATCGCCAAGCTGAGGAAGCCTCTCACGCTCCGTACCAAGCAATCCCGCGACCGCCATACCCCAACATGGCGTCGCGTGCTCGTTTCGTTTTTCTTCCGGTAGATCGCGGCACTTTGCATAAGGTCTATTAGATAATCTGATAGTGCCTACGTCATGTAAGAGGAGCTTAGTGAATACGAGCGAGATGGCCAATCCCAGTGCTTGCTTTCCAGTTGAGAAGCAATGCACAAGAAACTGATAGCCTTTTTTTCTGTTCTGTCTCAGACTATGGGAAAATCTGGTGGCTGTCTAAGTTATGTAGGCTGCGCTTAGGGAATACTCGCCAGATTCGAAATCTGAGTGCGCGGTTTGCAGTTGAGAAGCAGTGCACAAGAAGGTGATAGCCTTCTTTTTCTTTCCTTCATCGGACTATAAGATAATCGATAGCTGTCTAACTGATGTACGCTCATCTTAGTGAATACTACCAAGATACTCAATACCAGTGCATGCTTTGCAGTTAAGAAGCAGTGCCCAAAAAGGTTTTAGCGTTTTTTCTGTTTTGCCTAGGACTATTAGATAATCTGATAGCTGTCTGAGTCATGTGCACTGAGCATAGTGAATACTAGGAAGATTCTCAATCCCAGTGCATGCTTTGCAGTTAAGAAGCAGTGCACAAGAAAGTGATAGCCATCTTTTTCTTTTCTCTCTAGGACTTTCAGATGTTCTAACAGCGGTCTAAGTCATGTATGCTTAGCTTAGTGAATACTACGAGTACACGCTTTGCAGTTAAGAAGCAGTGCACAAGAAAGTGGTAGCCTTTTTTTCTTTGCTGCATCGGACTATTAGATAATCCGATAGCTGTCTAAGTCATGTCTGCTGAGCTTAGTGAATACTAGGAAGATTCTCAATCCCAGTGCACGCTTCGCAGTTAAGAATCAGTGGACAAGACAGTGACAGCCTTTTTTTTTCTTTCCTGCCTCGCACTGTTATATAATCTCATAGCAGTCTAAGTCATGGTATGCTGAGCTTAGTGAATACTACGAGTGCACGCTTCGCAGTTAAGACGCAGTGCACGAGAAAGTGATAGCCTTTTTTTCTGCATCGGACAATTAGATAATCTGATAGCTGTCTAATTCAAAAACGCTGAATTTAGTGAATGCTAGCAAAATGGTCAATCCGAGTGCACGCTTTACAGTTGAGAAGCAGCGCAAAAGAAGCTGATAACCTTTTTTCTGTTTTGCATAGGACTATTAGATAATGTGATAGATCTCTCATCCCTGTAGGCTGAGCTTAGTGAATACTAGCAAGATGCTCAATCACAGCGCATGCTTGCAGTTGAGAAACAGTGCACAAGAAGCTGATAGCCTTCTTCTTTTCTGTCTCAGTCTATGGAAAAATCTGATAGCTGTCTAAGTCATGAAGGCTGAGCTGAGTGAATACGAGCAAGATGCTCAATCCCACTGCATGCTTTGCATTTGACAAGCACTGCACAAGAAGCTCATAGCCTTTTTTCTCTTGTGTCTCAGACTATGGGAAAACTTGGTAGCTGTATAAGTCATGTAGGCTGAGCTTAGTGAATACTAGAGAGATGGTAAATTCCAGTGCATGCTTTCCAGTTGAGAAGTGCACAAGAAGCTGACAGCCTTTTTTTGTTCTCTGCTTCGGATTATGAGATAATATGGTAGCTGTCAAATTCATGTGCGCTGAGCTTAATGAATACTAGCAAGGGGCTCAATCCCAGTGCATGCTTTGCAGTTGAGAAGCAGTGCACAAGAAGCTGATAGCCTTTTTTTCTTTTCTGCCTTCAACTATGGGATAATCTGATAGCTGTCCAAGTCATGTAGGCTGAGCTTAGTGAATACTAGCAACACGCTCAATACGATTGCGCGCTTTGTAATTGAGAAGCAGTGCACAAGAAAGTGATAGCCTTTTTTTCTTTTCTGCGTCGTACTATTGGAGAATCTGATACCTGTATAAATCATCTACGCTGAGTTTCGTGCATACTAGGAAGATGTTCAATCCCAGTGCATGCATTTCAGTTAAAAAGCAATGTGCAAGAAAGTTATAGCCTTTTTTCTTTTCTGTCTCGGTATAATATATAATATGATAGCTGTTTAGGTCACCTGTGCTGAGCTTAGTGAATACTACGAGTGCACGCTTTGTAGTCAAGAAGCAGTGCACAAGAAAGTGATGGCCTATTTTCTTTTCGGCATCACAATATTAGATAATCTGATAGCTATGTCATGTCCGCTGAGTTTAGTGAATGCCAGAAAAATGGTTAATCCGAGTGCACGCTTTACAGTTGAGAAGCAGTGCACAAGAAGGTGATTGCCTTTGCCTTTTTTCTTTTACGCCTCGGACTATTAGATAATCTCAAAGCTGCCTAAGTCGTGTACGCTGAGCTTAGTGAATACTAGCAAGATGCTGAATCCCAGTGCATGCTTTGCAGTCAAGAAGCAGTGCTTAAGAAGGTGATAGAATGTTTTTCATTTCTTACTCCGACTATCAGATAATCTGTTAGCGTCTAAGTCATGTACACTCAGCTTAGTGAATACTAGCGAGATGCTCAAACATGCTTCGCAGTTGAGAAGCAGTGCACGAGAAGGTGATAGCCTTTTCTTCTTTTCTGCTTCGGTCTATTAGATAATCTGATAGCTGTCTAAGTTATGTATGGTGAGCTTAGTGAATACTACCAATGTGCTTAATCTCACTGCCTGCTTTGCAGTTGAGAAGCAGTGCACAAGAAAGTGATAGCTTTTTATCTTTTCTGTCTCGGACTATTAGATAATCTAATAGCTGTTTAAGTCATGTAGACTGAGCTTATAGGACACTAGCAAGATGCTCAACGCAGTGCATGCTTTGCAGTTAAGAAGCAGTGCACAAAAAGGGGACAGCCTTTTTTTTTCTTTCTCCGTCTATGGTATAATCAGAAAGCTGTCTAATTCATGTTTGCTGAGCTTAGTGAATACTAGCAAGGCTCAATCCTAGTACATGCTTACGGTTAGGAAGCAGTGCACAAGAAAGAGATAGCGTTTTTTCCTTTCCTGCATCGGACTTTTAGATAATGTGGCAGCTAAGTCAAGTACGCTGAGTTTAGTGAATACTAGGAAGATGCTCAATCCGAGTGCATGCTTTGCAGTTGAGAAGCAGTGCACAAGAAGGTGACAGTCTTTTTTCTTTTCTGTCGCGGACTATTAGATAATCTAATAGCAGTCTAAGTCATGTACGCTGAGCTCAGAAAATTGCCAATCCCAGTGTATGCTTTGCAGTAAAGAAGCAGTGCGCAAGAAAGATATACCCTTTTTTTTCTTTTCTGCCTCTACTATTAGATAATGTGATAGCTGTATATGACTGGTAAGATGAGCTTAGTGAATACTAGCAAGATGCTCAATCCGAGTGCATCCTTTTCAGTTGAGAAGCAGTGCACAAGAAGGTGATAACCTTTTTTCTGCCGTGGATCATTATATATTCTGATAGCTGTGTAAGTCATGTACGCTGAGCTTAGTGAATACTAACAAGATGCTCAATCCCAGTGAGTTTTGCAGTTAAGAATCAGTTCGCGAGGTGATTGTGATGAGTGACTCGAAGGGGGCACGGTGAAAATAGTGAAAGAAGATTTCACATCGGGCGAGGCCCCAAGTGGCCGCTGGGTAAAAGACACACCACCAAAAAGAAGACGAGTGCGGGGTGCGAGCAAGAGCTGGGAACCCGGGAAGCGCTAGGTGACTGAGAAAGGGCATGGTCGGATTGGGCATTCCCACGTGAGGTGTCCGGTCGACGTGCCTTCCGTTACGAGACTGTCGCCATCGGTCACCTAGCGAGCTGCCATCTCAGTGTAGCTACCCGCTTGGGGACAAGTGACCACAAGACAGTGCCGCGTCGTTCCTGCTGCTGTGAGACTGAGCGGCCGGCCAAGCTCTGTGACCCTCACCCTTGACGACCACTGCACTCCAGCAAGGCATACGTGTGATCCGTGAAGGGATTGCGTTCGGGCTAGTTGGTATTCCATAACGTTCACCTTAAAAAAGAACTGTTCGTGGTAATGACTGACGCGTGTTTGACAGTGCCAAGCGATTCCGTTATTTTAGTCCGTGTAGGATCGTAACCTTAAAATTCAGTTGGAAGTAGTGCTTGTCCTTGTTTTCTGTGTCCGTGTATTTTTCTGCGCTTCAGATGAACGTTATGTGAGCCGTGCTTAACGCAACTGTTTTGCGGGCCTTGTGCCAGCCAGTGCCGGGGAAAGCTTACTGAACACTTTTTGTGAACATCTCTTTTTGTCATTTTTTTGAGTGGTCGTCAAACGTCTCGAATATGTTGCAAATACGCTTCTTCCAGTGTGTGCGTCCGGCATTCCTCTCATTGATTTCCGCACGATTCTAGCATAACAACAGTTGCGAGCCTGACAGAATTCGCCCATTAACATCCGCAGAACTGAGTTGGATGCCGAGCGCATATTATTGAAGTGAGTGGAATAACAACATGAATGTGGAGAAGCTTTTGGAGATAGTGCCACGATGACATGGTATTGGGGGGCTCACGCTTTTAGCAAGCTGCTGCCGCCGCCAAGCGGCTGCACGGCTTTACGAGCGAGGGGCTCGGCCTGGTTGCTCTGTGTTCTTCTCCTTCTCTCTTCTGGCCTTCGGCTGCTGGCTGTTCTGATCGCCGCTCTTCAAACATTAAAGCCCCCTTCCATCTAGACTCGGCTTTGTGACGTTACATTTTGGTGGAGCTGCTGGGTAGCTGTCCATGCACTTTGATCCAGACCATTGCTTCGCTACTGGTTCGGCCTCGGTGGATACAACACCCGTCCACAAGAACAGCCGGCGCCTGCGTGGCCTTCAGCCTGAGTTTGGCCGCCTTGCTACGCCAACCAGGGCCGCGCCGAGTAGGGTCGCGATGGTTTCAACGGCGAGCCAGACAAGCATGCAAGCCCCGCCCGTGGTGCTCCATACCCCGCGCACTCTGAGACCATTCTACGGTGAGAGGTTTGAGGACGCCGAAGATTGGCTGGACAGCTTCGAACGTGTGGCGCCGTTTCACGAGTGGGACGAGGGGAGGAAGCTAAAGCATGTGTATTACGCCCTCGAAGAGAACGCCAGGACGTGGTTCGAAAACAATGAAGCTTCTATGGAAACGTGGCCAGAATTTCGGCGGAAGCTGCTCACCACCTACGGTGACAGCGAGCTGAAAGCAAAGGCTGAGCTCGCTTTCCAAGTGAGAGTGGAGAAGCCAAATGAGTCGGTTGCCATCTTCGTTAAAGACATGTGTTGGCTATCTAGGCGAGCCGATCCTAACATGCCCGAAGAAAAGAAGTGCGCCTATTTAATGCGCGGGCATAAGGGAACAGGCTGTTTGGCGGGGCTTCTGCGTGATCCCACCTGGCACCCGTAGCTGATTTCGCCCGGGAAGCGATCACGGTGGAGCACGCAATGCAGCAGCGCTTTCGCCAGTACTGTTGGCACATTGACCCGGCAACTGCGAACTGCCATTCGCTGTCCACGGGTAATTGCAGGACAGCAGATCTCCGACAGATCACGAGAAGCATCGTGCGGGAGGAGTTGCAGAAGCTCCCCGTCGCTGGTTACTAGCCAACCGTCGTCGCTATTTCTGACGTTGTCCGCGACGAGATTCGGCAGGTGATGCAAACCTCTACGTCATCGCAGAGGCACCCCTGCTCCGTATTATGAAGCAGCTCCCCACGTCATAGCGTACACTGACATGCCACGCCCAGCTGCCCCCACAGTCCGGCACATACAACCCCAGCCTAGGCTGCTATTTCAGCGGTATTACGCAAGGAAGGCTACCATTTGGCGCACGGCGTACAACAGGCCTCTATGTTATCACTGCGGGGAAGCCGGACATGTTCTTCGCCATTGCCCATATCGCAAGACGGGCCTACGTGGTTCTCACCAGATGCTCCACGACCCGCGCTACGGTGAACGCCCCCCCACGACATTCAAGAGCACCTGGCCCGACGCGTGGAAGCACTGCGCTGACACTTCGAAATTGCTTTGCGCAGTTTTAGGGGCGAATCTCCTTAAGTCATGGGTCTGTCCATCCCTTGTGTCGCGTGGTACGTGACCGCCGCATGCTTTCGGAAGATTGTCGCAAAGTGGGCCGCGTTGCACGCGCAAGAAACCGGCTGCAACCGGCAGCGCAAACTCGGCACCGGGAGCGCCGAGCTTGTCTGTGTTCGCCAACGGAGGCGCGAGCGCACGTGCACTGCAAGGAGGAGATCAGGCAAGAGATCACGCCACGAACGCAGGCAGTCGTTCTCGGAGATCGAACCGAGACGCAAGGACCTTTGCTCGTTTCCTCTCGTCTGTTCGGGCACAAGTTCGCCCCTAAATAAAGTTATTCTTTACCGTTGTGTCCCATCCTAGTGACAAATTGTGATGGAGGTGCGGGGTAGTCCTCGATGGCGCGGGGTCTTTCACCAGGTCTGGGCCTGGGAGCATTGACTCCGAAAATAAAAGTTGATTTGTACAATGTACGCACACAGTCTTACGTCTTTCTTAATGATGTAATGGGCGAAACTTTCACGGGGAGAATTACGGTACCGATGATCTCCCCCTCTCGAGCTTCGCCCCACTTATCATCATCATTCCGTGGATATGGCGTGATTTTTTGTTTGTAACGCGTCCTTGCACGTGTGCCTTCAACGTGGGTGAATCCGACCCAGCACAGCATCGTCACCACTGGTGGTAATCATCAAGCAAGCGGGCCTGTTTCGTCGACTGCTGATCATCGCAAGGGGGTCTGACGTCGACTTCAGCCTTTATAAAGCCGCCTCTGCTCTTGGACCAGCACTTGGCAGCACGGACGACGCGTGGAAGCACTGCGCTGACACTTCGAAATTGCTTTGCGCAGGTTGGTTCCGACGTTGTAATTTTGGGTTTCCTGTTTGACGGAGCGTCGTCAGTGCTGCCAAATACCTTGCTTGTGTTGCATTGCACCTCTGTACTGTTTTAAAAAGTCACTCTACTGTTCTTTTCTCAATAATGAAAGATGCAAATTCGTCAGACAGGGGCAGCCGCAGTGAAAACCGTGATTTGCGGGCAGAGGTCCGAGAGATGGTGAAAAGCATGGAATTCATAAACTGTGTGCACGGTTCGAAAATTTCAAAACGGAACTGAGTGCAGTCGTCGCAGAAAATAAGAAACTAAAGGAGGAAAATGAGTGCCTCCGCCAACAATGCACTGAAAATGCACAGTACATTAAAGATCCCGACGCAAAGCTTACGCAGTGTGACCAGTATTCTCGAAGATGTAATCTAGAGATCAAGGGTGTTGCCGAGACGGATTCAGAGGATGTTTTAGAACTTGTGCAGAGGGTGTGCGCGGTTTTGGAAGAGCCAGTATTGCCGTCAGGCATAGACGCATGTCACCGTGTGCCCACACGTGGGATTGAAAAAAATATCATCGTCCAAATCAAGAGCCGTCAGGAGCGGGATCGTGTGCTTGAAAAGGCACGGAAAAAACGCATCACGAACGGCTCCTTGCGCCTGGCTGGTGAGCAGGGTGACAGCACTAACGCTGATGGCGGTACAGGTGGCGGGGACCCCATTTACATTAATGAGCACTTGTGCCAGAGTATTAAGCGGCTGCTGGGTATGGCCATAGCAAGGAAGCGAGAGCACAACTGGCGTTTCGTCTGGACGCGAAACGGAAAGATCTTTGCCCGAAAGCACGAGCGCAGTGCGCTTCAACACGTCGTCACGGTGGCTGATTTTTCCAAGATCGCGTAGCTAATTCAATAGCTGCACGGTTTTTTCCGTCTTTTTGGCCAAATGTTGTATCAAGAATTTGTTGATCCTGAATCTGCAACACTATGTGCTCCGCCAGAAAGGACCACCTCTATTATTCACCTGAATGCCCGCTCTCTTACAAACAAATATGACCAATTCACTTTCTTTCTTAGCCAATTCGTGTTTCGTTTCAACATTATCATGCTTACAGAAACGTGGTTTGGCTCATTCACTATTCCTCCTTCTTTACCGGGCTACAAGCAATTTTTAGTGAACCGATCCGACAAGCGTGGGGGTGGTGTTGCCATCTTTACATCCATTTCTAGTTGCTACGACCAGCTACCGCAATTTACTGTGGTATCCAAAGACTACGAGGTGCTGCGTGTTGAAGGCATGAACACACTTGTATCTGTTCTATATCGACCACCCAGCGGTGATACAAATACTTTCATAGAATTTGTGGATGAGCTGTTTGAATACGCTTCATTTAAAAGGCTTCGATTAATTCTTGGTGGGGATTTCAACATTAACCTTCTTGCTGAGACCACTCATTCAAAAAAATTAGTAAACGTTTTGACTGCCTGTGGCTTTACAAATATCATTAAAACGCCAACCCGCGTGACGTTAACAAGTTCAACAATCCTTGACCTTCTTGTGACCAACACCGACACGCCCGTGACAGCAGCTGGCACTATCAATTGCGACTTAAGCGACCACTGTGCCATATTTATAGCGTACTCCTCTTGCGATAATCGTTGTAATCCCTCTCCCCCCCAAAATAACTTACCAGATAATAACTGAGTGCAGGTTGGAGCAGTTCAGAAACAAAATTCGCGAAAGCGACTGGACACCTGTTCTTAAGCATGGTACCGCAGACGGCGCTTACAATGATTTTTTAGCAATCTTCGCTAGAAACTACAACGTCTGTTTTCCGATAAAGTCCTTCACAGCCAGAAAGCGTATCAGAAAACCGTGGATTGGGCCTGATTGGGCCTGACTGGGCCTAAAAATGATACGGGAAAAGAACAAGCTCCATCGCTTATTTTTAAAAACGCGCACCTTGGCGGCGCATAAAGCATTTAAAACACTCCGCAATCGTTTGACCGCCGAACTACCAAAGGCCAAAGCCCAGTATTATCAGCAGCTATTTTCTGACGCATCCCGTCCTGATCAAACATGGAAAATTATAAATGATGCACTGGGAAAACGCACCGGGACGACGGAAACGCCAGAACTAACTGTTCGTGGCGAGACCCTTACTGCTACAGCACTTTCTGAACACTTCAATGATCACTTCATCAATGCAAATGCTAACATTACGTCCCCAAACCCCATGTCATGTACTCTCGAACACCATGCTCCCGAAACTGCTTTCTTGAAACCAACAGACATCTCGGAAGTTAATCAAGCTTTTATGTCACTTAAAAACAGCAAAGCCCTCGACATTAAAAGCATGCAGATTAAACCCGTAACAGACGTCCTCGACCTTGTTTGCCCGTATCTAGTCTTTATATTTAACCTCACAATCGAGTCGGGTGCTTTTGCGCTGCTGAGCACGAGGTCGCGGGTTCGATTCCCGGCCGCGGCGGCCGCTTTTCTGATGGAGGCGAAAGCAAAAACGCCCGCGTGTACGAGATTTCGGCGCACGTTAAAGATCCCCAGGTGGTCAAAATTAATCCGGAGCCCTCCACTACGGCGCGCCTCATCGCCTGCGTTGCGTCGGCGCGTTAAACCCTACAATCAGAATCAGAGTCGGGTTGCTTCCCGAACAAAATGAAACGCGCTAAAGTGTCTGTTATATTTAAGGGTGGTGACAAAAAGAATGCCTCTAACTATAGACCCGTATCTGTCCTACCAGTGCTATCGAAGGGTTTCGAAAAAATTATTTTGGTGCGGCTTGAAAGCTTTTTTTCTAAGCATAACATTTTGTCCGAACGCCAGCATGGTTTCAGGAAAGGCTGCTCCACCGAGTCTGCACTGCTCTTGCAGAAAGAAATAATATTAAAAAACATAGAAGCCTTCAAACTTACACTTGCAATATTTATCGACTACAGCAAGGCATTTGATTCTCTGCATCATGAAATTCTTCTGCAATAGCTTCAAAAGTATGGAATCCGTGGTGTCTCACTCGCTTATGCAATCCTACCTGTCTAATAGGGAACAATGTGTTGTGCCCAATGGCTACCAGTCTTCATTCAGAAAGATATTGTGCGGTGTACCGCAAGGAAGTATTCTGGGACCGGGTTTATTCAATGTTTATGTTAACGATGTAATTTCTATTGATAAACAAGCCGAATTTGTGTTGTACGCAGATGATACTAGTTTATTTATTAGCAATGCTAACGCTACCCGCCTGTTTTCCGCCGCCAATTTTACCTTAACCCAATTACACGCTTGGTCGAACGAGAACTGTTTAGAAATTAATGCAAAGAAAACCAAATGCATTTTATTCGCGCCTAAAAATAAAAATGTAAATCTAACCGAAGACTTGATCTTGGGGGCCTCGCAAATCGACATTGTTAAGCAGCACAAAGTGTTGGGGGTGGTGCTCTCGCACCGCATGACATGGGACGCCCATGTTGAATTACCGGCAAAAAAGCTGTTATGCGCAGTAGGTGCATTGTACCGATGCCGCGATTTCTTCCCGCTGAACATTAAACTTCAAATATACCATTCGCTTTTCCGGTCACAACTTAGTTACTGTACATTAGTTTGGGTCACGACAACCAAGAAAAATATTAACACGTTACTGCTGTTAGAAAAGAAAGCTATCAGATGTATAAATAACGTACCGTATCTCCATCCGACTAAGAAATTGTTTGAGCAGCATAGAATAATCAATATTAGGCAGCTTTATTCTTACCGTCTGATATATCACTTACACTTTTCAAATGATAAATATACGCAAATCTTAACACAATTATGCGGTCTAGATCTACGAATTAGCAATCATACAACTCGTGGCTCGGAACAATGGCTCGTTCCACGCCCACGAACCAATTATCTTTGGCAGTCACTGGCATACAACATTCCATGCATATTAAATAAATTACAGAGACTTAGCGACAATTACAGAACACTAACACGGGCTTCCTTACGTGATGCGTTTGTCGGGAATGATTGTTTTTGAATTCCATTTTCCAAATTGTTTAAATATGCGTGAATTGTCTTGTCTGCTCTTTTTACCTGTACATGATTATGTGACGCCGAACCAATGCGTTCGAGCTCGCTATACAAGTATTTTATTTTTTTTATTTTTTGTGATGTTTATCGGCCTTCTCAAAGGTACTGTTATGCTCTATTCCTCGTTTTAATCGCATTGTACAGTCGTCATTGAGCTGTTAATTTGGCTCAATGGCCCCGACAAGCTGTAGAAACAGCTTTCTTGCCAGGGAGACCATCGACATTGCATTATGTTGAGAGACAAAAATAAAATTGAATTTGAATTTGAATATTGAACTGTCCACGTATCTTGACATTTTTCTAGACAATTTCGACAACCGCACAGTTGAAGCTAACTGGAAATTATTCCTGCAAAAGGTACACGACCTAACCAACAGATACATCCCGCTTCGCAAAATCTCTTCTCACGCCAGAGCTCCATGGCAAGAAGCGCCTTTACCGTAAAGCGAAACTGCTGCCCTCGAACGTTCGGTGGGAAGCATACAAAGCGGCTAACAATTCCTATGTATCCGCTGTCAAAATACGAAATCCAACTTTTTTCCGGAGTACCTTACTAGCCTGCTTCTAAACAATCCCCGAAACTTTTGGTGAGTAATTAATCCAAACACGACTGATTCAATTAAACTGCTGGACCATAATGACGAATCCATTCCTGACAATGAGTGTCCGATTGTACTGAACCAGTTTTTTTGTAGTAATTTTGTGGTTTCTTCCAGTACATCCCTACCTTCCCCAAAGCTGCACGATTATCCACTCATGAATTCAATTATTATTGACACTCAGGGAATTTATAAAATAATACTGTCACTTAAGCGCTCTTCAAGCCCTGGTGTCGACCTTATAACTTCTAAATTTCTTCAGGCACGGCCACGTATTCTTCAATTCTTCTCTCCAAACTTTTTCAACAATCCATTGACAGCGGATCCCTCCCCATTCAGTGGAAAATCGATAAGGTAGTTGCGGTTCACAAATCAGGTAGCAAATATTCTACTTTAAATTACCGCCCTATATCCCTTACGAGCATTCCTTGTAAAGTTTTGGAGCATGTCTTGTACACAAGCACCGTAACATTTCTGGAATCCAACTCATTTTTCACAGATGCACAACATGGTTTCCGGAAGGGATTTTCATGTGAAACACAATTATTGTCTTTTACACACCAGCTCTACCGCATTCTTGACAGTCGCTTCAAAGCAGACTGCATTTCCTTCGATTTTGCAAACGCCTTTGAGAAAGTGTCCCATAATCTCCTGCTCCTGAAACTAAGCAAACTTAACCTTCATCGTGATGTGTTAAAACGGTTGGAACGCTTTTTGTGTGGCCGTACACAGTTTGTTGCAGCCAACTCGTATAATTCCCCAGAATGTCCTTTTCATTCGGGTGTACCCCAAGGTTCAGTCCTGGGCCCCCTCTTATTTTTAATTTACATCAATGACCTCACTGATTGCGTTTCATCAAACATACACCTGTTCGCTGATGATTGTGTGACATTTCGCAAAATTAACGGCACAAGCGATGTTACTATTTTACAAAACGACCTCAATACTATTTCAAACTGGTGTAGTTTTTGGCTAATGAACACAAATATTAATAAGTGTTTAGTATTACGCGTCTGTCGATCGTCACCCACTCCCGCTTCGTACCATCTTAATAATGTTTCACTCTACTGTGTTTCATCCTACCGGTACTTAGGTGTGCACATTACTTCTCGCCTGACCTGGTCCGTTCACATAAGCAACATTGTTAACAATGCAAACCGTATGTTAGGCTATCTTCGTCGCAATTTTTCTTCTTCACCTGCCTCTCTAAAACTACTGTTGTATAACAACTTGATTCGAAGTAATTAGAATATGCTGCTTCAGTTTGGCACCCCAGCATGGTTTATTTAATTAAAGGCCTCGAATTGGTCCAAAATAACTGTGCCCGGTTTATCCACAATTACGATCGAACAGAGCAAGCGTTACAGCTATGAAAAACTTGTTGCAACTGACTTCCCTTTCTTCTCGTCATAAGTTATTTCGCCTGTGCCTTTTTCATGAAATCTTCCATAACAGCCCATACCTCTGAGTTAATCTTTTTCTTTCACCGTCCTACGTGTCATCTCGCATCGATCATGCGCACCAAGTCGGTACAAGAACGTGTTCTGAATCTTTTGTCCCACGCACCAGCAAGGAATGGAATCAGCTTCCTGGCGCGACTGCAGCGATTACTGATTATCAGCTGTTTTGCGCTGCACTAACAAACATTGTAAACTGAGATTACTTATGACGTGTGCCCTTTTCGGTGTTTTCTGTTGTGTGTTCTAATGTGTTTTGTAGCTAGCATTGTATACTAAGATTATTTATAATATGTACACTAGCTCCATTTATTCTGCCTTTGTGTGCATCTTCATACAGCCTGGCTGAAGTCTCTGGAAGAAGTCCCGTGCATTTGTACTGTTTGTACTGCACGCACAGCCCACTGTGCGAACGACGGGCGAACATGCAAAAAGGTGACGGAGGAACGAACCGCGTCACGGTTGCTCCGACGGCAGCGCCGGCCGCGCCGCTTCCTTTGTGTGCTTCTTTGTTATCAAGCTAAAATTGCTTATTAGAAAAACGTTGAATCCTGTACTCCCCTTTACTCACGGTCTGATCCTTTTTTTGTAAAACGCCACTCCCTCTTCAATGCCTCTAGCTCTGAGGGTACATTAAATAAATAAATACATAAACACCATGGGGTGGACCACAGATCCGTATTGCTGGTGGTCATCTAGGTACGCCGATCGGCATATAGTACCCGCCAGGATCCAGATAAGTGGCGTAAATTTCCCTGGCTGCGTCCTAGTGCTGCGGGAATGTTTTAATGGTCAGCTAATATGGGATTACACTTTCTTCATGAGATACTTCGCGCGATATTGATCTTTCGAGAGCTACTCGTGACGTTCTCGACAGCAGGTAAGCTGTCTGATGAAACGAGGGGGAACCACCCGAAGGCAGGCGTTACCGCCTTTGTGACGAGTACGTACCATGTACATCCCCGAGCTATAGCTTGTTCGTCACGGTATGATATGAAAGCGACGTCCACCTGCGAGCTCGTTAGAAGGCAACGTGTTCCTTTTACTAGACCGGCAAGTTTGCGCAGCTCGAGGACTTGCGGAGCTCCGCGACCACCGGACCGAATTCTGATAACCAACTTCGGTAACGCACACCAACGCCTAGTGAAAAAGACTGCCGTAGCCCACCTGGACGGAGAGTTTGACTGTACCGGACAGCCCTTCGTTCTTTGCGATGTAGGAAAATGTTCAGCACCACACCCCGACAACTGGCAACCCCACAGGCCGCTTTTAAATTAGGCATTAATTTTGAGGTTAACCCTGGACCTATCGGCAGACCAAAAGCGCCAACTCCACAGCGTCATCTCTTCTTTTGCTGACTGTTTTGCTCCTTCGTCGAAGGTCCGACAGACAGCAGTCACTAAGCACCGCATTGTGGCAGATGAAGGGGAAAGACCTGATCGTCAACATCCGTAGAGGGTCTCCCAAAAGAGCGGGATGCAATACTGTCGACAGGTGCAAACAAATGTTGCGAGACAAACGTTATCCAACCATCAACGAGTCATGGGCGTCACCCGTGGTTCTGGTGGCAAAAAAGACGGCACTCTTCTCTTCGATTTTGCGTGGACTACAGGAGGTTGAACAAATTACGGAAGAAAGATGTTCAACCTCTGCCTCGGATTGACGACTCCTTAGACCGACTACGCTCATGTCAGGTACTTCTCCTCCATCGACTTACGCAAGCGGTATTGGCAGATGGAAGTGGATGAGCGCGAAACCGCGAAAAGACTGCCTTTATCTCCCCAGATTGGGTTATACGAGTTCAGGTGCTCCGTTCGGTCTCTGCTCTGCCCCGGCGAACCTTCCCAAAGAATGATGGAGAGTGTACTGCGCGACCTAAATGGCAGTCCTGCCTAGTTACCTGGATGACGTTGTCATTTTTTTCCCGGACCTTTCGGCGAACATCTCGGTTGCCTGCATGCCGTGTTGACCGCGATCCGCTCAGCGGGACTGTCGCTGAAACCGGAAACATGTCGCTTCGCATTTCAAACAGCTCATGTTCCTAGGTCACGTGGTTAGTCCTGAGGTTGTCAGCCCCTACCCCTGACAAGACGGCGGCAGTGAGCGCATTTCCGACGCCCGACGACAAGCGCGCCGTGCGCCGATTTTTAGGCCTCTGCGCTTACTACCGGCGCTTCATGGCTAATTTTTCCAAGATAGCCAATCCCCTCACTCGTCTGACCAAGGACGACGTGCCATTTGTTTGGGGCCCTGAGCACACCAATGCTTTCGATGAGCTGAAGGCGCGCCTGCAAAGTACCACTATTTTAGGACACTTTGACTAAGACGCCGACACCGAATTTCACACCGATGAGAGTAACGTTGGTCTCGGTGCAGTCCTAGTACAGTGGCAGGATGGTGCTGAACGCGTCATTGCTTACGCAAGTCGCACGTTATCACGCGATGGGGCAAACTACTCCACGACCGAAAAGGAGTGCTTGGCCGGGATATGGGCAGTCACAAAATTCCGCCCGTACTTATACGGCAGGGCGTTCCGAGTGGTCAGAGACTACCACTGTCTGTGTTTGCTTGCCAACCTAAAACATCCGTCAGGACGTCTCGCGCCGGTGGAGCCGGCAGTCCCAAGAGTTTGACGTGAAGTTCGTATATAAGGCCCGGCGACGCCACACCGACGCTGGAGTTGCCTTTCACGAGCCCCCCTGAGAGCGAGTTACTGCTGACCAGGAGAGAATGATAACCCTTTCTCGGGGTGTGTGGGACCATGTCAGCCCCTCGCCCGTAAAACAGAAGAAAGACCCAGAACCTCTGGCCTCTGCCGCTCATTGAAATACCTACGCTCAAGGTCACAGCTCGCGTCCTCGACGGGCTCTTCCAGCGCTCGCTCTCATCCTTTTTGCTAGCCACAACGGAGTCCTGTACAAGAAAGGATTTGACCCTACAGGAAGCGCACCCACCTTCTTGTGGTGTGCCAGGCAGCTCTACGTGACGTACATCCTACACGCCTCCCATGACGACACTTCGTCGGGGCATCTGGTTTCATCACCGCAACACTCGCAAGGCTTCGTCAGACGTACTACTGGACCAAAGTTTGGCTCCGACAGGTCAAAGCGGAGCTACTACGTCAAAACAGATGCCGTGACTGTCAGCGGCGAAAGACACCACCCACTAAACCAGCTGGTTTCCTTCAGCCTGTTGATCCACCAAGCAGGCCATTTAACCACTTCGCATGGATTTACTAGGGACATTCCCTACGTCATCAGCTGGGAATCGGTGGATTGTAGTCGCTACTGATTCTCTTCCCCGTTATTGCGAAACCAAAGCATTGCCCAAAGGAACGTCGGCTGAAATTGCCCGATTGTTCGTCCATACCATTGTGCTCCGTCACAGCGCCCCATCAGTCGTAATAACCGATAGAGGCACAGCGTTCACCGCAGCACTTACTGAAGAGGGAATGAAACTGTGTCATACCGAGCATCGCAAACCACTGCATATTAGCCCCAGACAAACGGGGTGACTGAAAGGCTGAACAAGACCACCGCCGACATGATTTCGATGTACGTTGATGTTGACCACAAGAACTGGGATGACATACTGCCGTACGTGACCTTTGCATACAATACGGTAGTTCAAGAAACCGACAAACTTCACTCCTTTCCGGTTGGTCCACGGCCGCGAAGTGACGACTATGTTTGATGCGATGCTGCTTCCGGATGAAAATCCACAAGGTTACTCCAAGCGCCACGGAATAACGCTAGCCGCGCCGAAGCTGCCCGACAACTTAAGCAACAACGCATCCGTCACCAAAAAACGATTGATGCCCGCCGCTACAACTTACGGCACCGACAAGTAATTATCCAGCCCAGTGACCAAGTCTGGGTGTAGAGCCCTGTGCGACTCCGAGGACGTTCGGAAAAAAAATTTTACGCCGCTACTTTGGGCCCTACAAAGTGATACGCCAAGGAAGCGCAGTGAACAATGAAGTTCTTTCCGAAGGAACACTGCGGTCAACGTGTAGTAGGACACTCCCTGAAGTGGTATCATGTTGCCCGGATGAAGCCGTATCACGGTGGCAGTGGCCGCGGAAATGTTTGCCTGTTGCGTCGTGCTGAGTTTGCTGTGTGTTTTTTTACATTCTATCTACATCTGTTAAGCATCGATACGAAAAAGAGGGGGGGTATTGCCACGACGACATGGTAGTTGGGGGGCTCACGCTTTTAGCAAGCTGTTGCGCCGCCAAGCGGCTGCACGGCTTTATGAGCGAGGGGCTCGGCCTGGTTGCTCTGTGTTCTTCTTCCCTCTTCTGGCCTTCGGCTTGCTGGCTGTTCTGATCGCCGCTCTTCAATCATTAAAGCCCCCTTCCATCTGGACTCGGCTTTGTGAAGTGACAATAGGGACGCAGCTAGGACTCTCAGGGGCCGGAACTTCGGGCGTGGATCGACACACATCGTGGGGAGCAGCGTGCTGAAGTGGGCGGACTAAGAGAGGATAGGCCTTAAGGAAGCTGCGGAACGAGAAAAGGATGAAAGGCGTGAAGCCGCCGAAGAGCTAGGGAAGCTGCTGAGAGGGCAAAAGAAGCTGCGGAGAGTGAAATTCGAATCCTCGAGCTGAAGACCGGCCTCCAGAAGGATCGCGAAACGCACATGTTACTGCCGAAAGCGAAACTAGCCCCAGTGTATCCGTGATGAATCCTCAAAAGCTCCTACCCTATTTGACGAAAAGCGCGATGATCTTAACGCGTATCTTCAGCGTTTCGCGCGTGTGGCCAACTGGACAGGGGTGGGCCCAAAACCAAATGGCCTGTTGCAACTCAGTATGTGCTTGTCCGGAGAAGCGCTCACCGTGATTGGGAGGATGATTGCGGAGGAGTCACTCGACTACAGCAAAGTAAGGACAGCGTTATTCCAACGGGTTCTGATTCATTGCCCAAGGGTACCAGGAAAAAGTTCCGCAAAGCCTGGGCAGAATACGGCGAACGGGACGACAGTTTGCAGCCAGGCTGTCGAGCTCCTTCCATCATTTGGGTTGAGATGGCCAATATTTCTAAATATTTTGAAGGCCCTCTGGGACCTAATGATCTTGGAGCAATTTTAACCGCCGTCGCCATTCAAGGCTCGGGTTGTGTTTTAAAAGAACGCGAGTGCAACAGCTTCGGTTGGGGTTAGCGGATGTTGCGGACCGCCTGCTGGAGGGCACAGAACCTCTATACCTAGGGAAGCTTCCAAGTGACGCGCGGGAAGGTCGAACAGTGCGGGACGCCACACCTGAGAGGCAGCACAGAAGTGCTTCTTGGTGCCATCGTTCCGGACACACACGCAGGGGCTGTCCCACTGTGGCCAAAATAAACAACCACCTGTCCTGAGTGTCAGATCAGTTCACAGTGCCGATAACTGTCGAAGCGGATGCGGGAGGCAAAGACATGGTACTGCATGTGGCATTTACCAGCCTTCAAGGAGGAGCCGCGAAAACCAAGCTCCTACAAAACCCAGCCGTCGGAAGCGAATAGAAGTGGTCCCCAACTCTAAGGGCTGACAGCGACATGAATTTCCGTTTTCTGGTGAAGAAGAAGGCCAGTCGTTTTTCTGGACGAGTGCTCGGTAAAGCCGCTCGAGTCCTCAGGGACACAGGGAGCAACACCGCCATCTTCCGCCGTTATCTGGTCGATGACGACTGTCACAGGAAAAGACACGCCCGGGTTGTCATTCTAGAGGGGTCCACGACGGAACTACCGGAAGGCGAAAATCCCAAGTGCAACACGCCGTATTTTGTAGGAGAGATTAGTGCTGTTTGCATGGCCGTTCCCCTTTAGCACCTTGGTTCTTGGCAACATTCCACGGCTGTCAGGGAACCTCACGATCCAGATCTTGACTGGGAGTATAAGTTGCTGGACGAAAGTGAAACGGGTACGAGCAGTCTAGGGCCGAAACGCTGCTTCGGAACCGCACTACCTGATTTCCGCCGTGGCAAGCACTGAAGCACTGCAGGACAAACGATTAAGAGCTCCCACTACTCCTGCACCTTAAACCTCAACCGGGTAAAAACTAGCCAGGAACAGCGACAAGACCCCATTTTGACATGTATTTACTGGAAAGTTGGGAAGGAGTCTCGCTCTGAAAGAGGCCACCACTAAACTTTCCTCGAAAGTGAGGACCTTCTTGTATCGGGTCTGTCGCCTTTTAAACTGAACGTGTTCAAGCAAATAGTAATGCCCCAGACCTTCAGAGAGTCAGTCCTTCGAGCCGCGCATGAAAGCGTAATGCCTCGACAAGGGGGAATCCGGAAGACGGCTTATCGGATTTTAGTGGAATTCTACTGGCCGGATTTGGGACGTGATGTGAAGCGTTACGTACGATAATGCAACGTCGGCCACCCGAAAACGCCCTAAGCGCAGGTTCCTCCGACATTTCTGCTCAACGCTCCGGGTACCGCGACATGCTTGCAGAACACCGGTATCGGAATGGAAACGTCTAATCAACGTCTCGAGGAACCAAGAGGTGATGCAAGCAGGCATGATGCACTAGCTGGACTTCGACACCTGGGTACGAAACTGTGCTTCTGGTGGCATACTCTGCACCTCCCAGAGTAGCCGACGGCAAAAGGTTTTCCACAAGTGAACGGGCGTCCGGCATTGTCGTGTTGTAAGGGCGCGTGTGCAACTCAACGGTAACAAAACGTCGTTCAATGTAGTTTATTAGGGGCGAAGCTTCTCTTGCTCGGGCCCTGTCCCGGCCGTACACGGCAGAATGATGATGATTGTGACAGGATCCCTCTAGGGATTTGCCAACCACAGATTCGCCGAAGAGGACAAAACGTTCCACGCGTTCGTTGCTACCCAACAAGGAGGAGAGGAAGAAGAGGTTATCGTTCGTCGCCTGTGAGCTTAAGACTCATGCTCGGGCCCTGTCCCGTCCCTCGTTGCTGCCATACATGGCGGAATGATGATGATTGTGGCAGGATCCACCTAGGGATTGGCCAACCAAAGATTGTCCGAAGAGGTCAAAACGTTCAACGCGCTCGTTGCTACCCAACAAGGAGGAGAGCAAGAAGAAGAGGTTGTCGTTCGTTGCCTGCCAGCTCAAGACACGTACCGGGGGTACGCGACACAAGACGCTCTGCAGAAGGCGACGGCCAAGGTGGCTAAAATGTCACACACCGAATAAACCAACTTACTCATGGAGATTCTCATCGTCCCAAACAAGCCCTACATAATCACTACAAACATCGACGTCGTCGACGGGCTTGTCAACGGAGTGGTGGAAAGCTAGACTTGTCGAGTGTTTATATGATGAGTGGGCGACTGTTTCACGGTTTTACCGATAAGAATTTTAGCTTCGCCTCTCACATCATTATTCACTTCGTGGAGATGGCGGGATTTTTTTACGTGACTGCATGCTGTTCGTGAATGCGCTGTGACCCGCGCCATTTTTTGCTCCTGCATTGTGACTAGTGGAATAGTTCTTTGGTACCCCGAGCAATTTTCTTAAGGTGGGGGTGATGTGATGAGTGGCTCAGAGGGGGCATGGTGAAAACAGTGAAAGAAGATTTCACATCGGGCGAGACACCAAGCGGCCGCTGGGTAAAAGACACACCACCAAAAAGAAGACGAGGGCGGGGTGCGAGCAGACAGGGCACGGTTGGATTGGGCATTCCCACGTCAGGCGTCCGGTCGACGTGCCTTGCGTTACGAGACCGTCGCCATCAGTCACCAAGCGAGCTGCCGTCTGGGTGTGGCTACCCGCTCGGGCACGAGTGACTGTGATGGGACATACCGAGGAAGGGGACTGACGCCGTATTCTACGCGAGAAAGACGAAGCTCAAGACCAAGCGGCTGCTGCTGAGTTGAGGAAGAGGAGGTGAACGAGGCACTAGGGGCGTTCCGCAAGGGGTGGTCCTTTCCCTTGTTCTTTTTAACATCCTTGTAAGCGATATTCCAGTGGTTTCTGGTGTCTCTACATATGTATATGCCGACGATGTTGCGTTTTTTGCATCCGCACCTGACATTCAATCACTTTACGCTTTAATGCAGTCGTATTTGAACCTCATTGCCTACTGGTTGGACAGTATTTGTCTCTGTTTGAATGTTAACAAATGTTCCTTATTAGTTTTTCCGATCTCAGGCCCTGTTAACATTACTCTCAGTTACCGACAGTGCATAATTCCTCAGGTTCCTTCCTTAAAGTACCTTGGGATAATTTACACCAGTGAACTTGACTGGACCCCACATATTGCCTCATTGAGGCCAAAGGTGCACGTGCTGCTGGGATGTTAAGACGTCTCAGTCATAGAAAGAAGGGAATGCGCAGAGAGACCCTTTTTATGGTATACAGAATGTACATTCGCCCCATTTTAGAGTTTGGGTGCGTGTTATTTGCTGGGTCCGCGGCGTATAAGCTTCACCGTCTGGTTATTCTGGAGCGCCAGGCTCTTCGCTGCTGCTTAGGGTTGCCTAAGAATGCAGCAAATGCAGTAGTCTACTTGGAAGCGCGCGTTCCTCCTCTGCTTAACAGGTTCCGGATACTGACTGTTGAAACTTTTCTGAGAGCTTATAGCTCTGAGGTGAACAGGGAGCAGTTTATCTTTATTGCAGAACCAGGTGCGTTTATGGTGCACCAAAGGCCCAGGTCCTTATGTTCACAAAGCACTTTGGTACAGAGCCTCCTTTCTCCGTTGGGTGTAGCAATAAATCAGGTTATTCCATATACTGACAGGAATTCTCCTCTTTCTATCAATTTCCAAAACATTTTCCCCAAAAATGCTAAACTTTTACCAGCCCGACTGCTCAATCGTCTTCTCGAAGATTATTTGGCCTCCATGCAGCCAGGTGCTATAATATATACAGATGCCTCTCAACGAGAAGAAAAATCCGGTATAGGAATATTTTCCCCTTTCCCTTAACTGGACCTTTTCGGTTCGTCTGGTTGATTTTATCCCCGATATTCTTCGCGGAATTCCTGGCAATTGTCCTGGCGCTACGAAAGCTGGATGTATCAATTACATCTCCAATCATAATTTCTTTTTCTTATCCTTTCTTCCCCTAAAGACACTCCCTTCTGCGGACGTTTCGGTCACTCCTGCCACCTCACTTCTCTGAAATTAACCTACTTTGGGTTCCTGGTCATGCGGGGATCACATTCAACGAGACAGCCGACTCTCTAGCAAGGATAGCACTTTCCGGTCCTGTAGTAGACGTCGTAGAGCCGACACCTTTAATAACAACAGCTAGGTACCGTAGGATGCAGAAACTCCGAGAACAGCAAGAATCGGTTTTACTGTCATTAAGTGATTTTAATCATCTTAAATTCTCATGGAAACCCGAATGGTGCCCTTCACGCAACTTAGAGGTGGTTATTACAGCCTTACGTTGTCGAGTACCCCAGTTAAATAGGTACTTGCACAGGTCTCGTCTGGCGCCAACAGCTCTGTGCAGCTATTGCAACGAGGACGAGTCTGTCGAACACTACCTGTTGACATGCCGACGTTTTTCCCGACTGAGACGTCAGTCGCTGGAGGTGCCGCTTTATAGTTTGGCGACATGCCTAACAGGGCCGGCTATACTATCGTTCGGGGCATCCGAAACGGGGTTCTGCCGCCGGGATGTATGCTCTGCTCTCCTGCGCTACATTGAAAATTCCAAAAGATTCTCTTTATGATTGAGATTGGTCATCCTCGCTTTGATTTCCAGTTTTTTTTCTCAAAACCAAATGATCTAAATTATCTTTCCTAGGCGTCTCGTGATTTCATAAGAATACCATTCATTTTTACAACCCTCTGTTGATTGGCCGATGCCCTGATTGGGTAGGCGCCATTAATTATCAGGATCAACAACAACAACAACAACAACAACGGGCATAGAGGAGCGAGACCGAGCCAGGGAACAAGGTGAACGGAACGGGGCACGGCTCTGTGCGACCTCATGGCAAGACGTCCGGTCTACGTGCCACAGTGAGGCAAGGCCGTCGCCAGTCCCCGCTACGGTTCTGGGCGTCGCCGCCAAGGCCCGGGACATCGTCGCCAGCGCGGGCCACCGTCGACCGGGCTCCGGCGTTCCGAACGGCGCGTGACCGGGCGCGAGGCGGGAGCAAGCCCGTCAGCAGACCCGGCTGAGAGTCTTCTTGCTTCTGAACCTGTGGTGCCAACCTCGACGACGCGAACACCGCTACGAGGGCGACGTCGGCACCCGCGTCCCATACAACCGACTGTGAGCGTTTCCTGCCCTCGGGACGTTTACGCGGGGATGGTTGCGCGGACTTTGTAGTTGCGGGCGCTGGAGCGGGCCGCTTGGGCTGTTTCCATTAGTGGAGTGTCTCTGTAACGTTTCGTGAATTCCTTTCATCGTTGCTTAAACCCCCTGTGCTGTTAAGTCTGTAAATATAATGTCTTTTCCTCATCCGCACCAAGAGCGTTCCCTTCATTTCGTGTGATCCGGCCCATTTCATTACAGTGACCACAAGACACTGCCGCGTCATGCCGTTCCGGCTCGGCCCCAGGTTCCTGCTGCTGTGAGACAGAGCAGCCAGCCACGCTCTGCGACCCTCACCCTCGACGACCACTGTACTCCAGCAAGGCATACATGTGAGCCGTGCGGAACGCAACTGTTTTGCGGGCCTGGCGCCAGCCAGTGCCACCGAAAGCTAACTGAACTCTTTGTGAACGTTTCTTTTTGAGTTACCGTTATTTTCTTTGAGTGGTCGTCCAACGTCTCGAATATGTTGTAAATACACTTCATCCTGTGTGTGCGTCCGGCATTCCTCTCACTGAGTTCTGCACGATCCTAGCATAGGTGATAGCCTTTTTTTTCTTTCCAGCATCAGGCTATGGGTTTATCTTTATAGCTGTCTAATTCATGTATGCTGAGCGTAGTGAGATTCCAGCACATGCTTTGCAGTTGAGAAACAGTGCACAAGAAGGTGATAGCCTTTTGTAGCATAAGCTACACCGGCCAAGGTTGAGAAGTTTCGCATGGATCTGAAGGACTGTGCTTGCCAAGCGCGAGGAGCAATGAATTGGATCGGATTGGATTAAATTTGGATTTGTATTGGAATGGAATAAATTGGATTGAAATATATTTGATTGGATTGTATTGGATTGGATTTCCAATCCAATTCAATTGGAGTATGGGTGTGTAGAGAATTTAATCTGCACATTCGCTGGTCTGCGCTTTCCAGAGGATTGACGTCATAGCCGCGGCAGACGCACTGGCGCCGGGGCGTGCCCAGCTGTGCGCCTCCGTTGCGCAGTAGTCAAGTCTGACGGTGCACCGGAGCCGCTTGATAGCCGTTTCTCGTGGCTTCCGGAGAGCCATGCAGCGCATGCGCAAGGAAAAGTGACTCAACTGGACTGGACCGGACTTGACTGGACTGGAATGGATTGGATTGAAAATTGTTTTAGCAGCAGCAAGCATGATAATCAGCTAATCCTAGACAACCAGGAAACCTAAGAATAACTCGCTGAACCTTAGGTCGTGCTACGTATATCCTGGCATAGCCGAGCTAAGCCACTGCTAATTTTTTTTTTTCTGCCTCAGACTATACGATAATCTGACAGTTGTGTAAGTTAAGCTACCAAGATAAGCTAACATACCCTTGCGCCTTTCTTACACTTTTATACACTTTGTTTTCGGCCAAACGCGTCTTTTTGAGCAGACAAGTTTGTGAGCATAGGAAGAACTTGACTCTGCTTCCATAGGTGTCGGGGACTAAACGTACAAGGCAAACTAGCTCTGTACAGAGTGTGCTAGCTTCAAAAACTTGTAGGAAGTAGAGTCCTTTGGGAAACGAATTGAATGAAACGACGAAAGATGCAATATCGCTTCCAGAAATGCATAAATATCCCTTTTTCTAGACATGATTTAAATGATCATCGGCGTACCGTGAATCCGCAGGCTTTGGGAAATTATGTTGCCATTTCACCGATATCCTGGAAAACAGATTTTCCAAGTAAGGATATTTACGTTCTACAAAGATCTGTTCAAGTTTAAAAGAAATTTATGGGCATTATACTCGCTATATGCTTAATTTTAGCTTAAAAAGACGAAACTTCCTCGGGCTCATGTTTAGAGTCTGTCTGACTCGGCCTGATATTTAAAAACAGCGTGGCGGGCAGGGGCTAATTTTTTTAAAATTCGGTCCGTCTCAGGCTCATATTTTAAAATTTGTAGTGCCCGGGTCCGGACCGGGCCGTGTATGTACCGGACCGGGTGGGATCGGACCTATAAATGGCGGCCCGTGCAGTGCTGTACGCCTAACGGGTATCGTCGTCATCATCAGCCTGTCTACGTCCACTGCAGGGCAAAGGCCTCTCCCGTAGATCTCCAATTAGCCCGGTCCTGTGCTAACTGCTATCAATTTATCCCCGTAAACTTCTTTATCTCATCTGCCCATCCAACTTTCTGCCGCCCCCTGCCACGTTTGCCTGCTCTAGGGATCCAACTGTGTTACCCTAATGACCAACTGTTATCTTACCTTCGCATTACATGCCCTGCCTACGCCCATTTCTTCCTAATTTACTGCTCTCCTCATGGAGAGCAGTAAAACTTCTACCTCTACGGTAGGTATTTTACTACCATTGATGTAGTAAAACGGATGCCTTTACCTCTACGTCACCGCTACAGCGGTGCAGCGTTGGCGTAGAGGTAGAGCATCCGCCTCGCTTGCCAAAGGAGTGTGATTCGAATACTGGTGTTGCGCAATTCCCACCGGATAAAAAAATCGGCGTGTTGATCGATTGCTGATTGAGGCTGGGGGGCGGCCTAATCCCTACTACTATTGCCGGTAACTCACTCCCTCACGAGAGCAGGCTTGCCCACGCTGGTATTGTAATGACCGGAACCTCCAATGACTGCGCCAATAAACCATCGGCTGTCAGTCCGCAGCGGCTGCGAAGCGACTCACCACGGCGGTGGTTAGACCTGTAACGCAGCAGATGGTGCTATGAACCCGGACAGACCTCCATTGGAATCTGACCCTGGCAACGCTTAAGACGAGAACTTTATCTAGCGAGGCCAGCATAGAGGTGTTGTTCAAGGAATTAGCGGGCATTAAATGGGATTTATTAGGGCTTAGTGAGGTTAGGAGGACAAGTGAAGCCTTTACAATGCTGAAAGATGGACACGTTCTAAGGTACCGCGGTATAGTGGACAAAAGAGAACTGCGGGTGGGATTTCTAGTCAATCAGAGCATAGCTGGCAACATCGACGAAAGCATTAACGAAGGGGTATGCGGTCTTGGAATTAGGCTTAATAAGAGGTTAAATTAAAGGGGGACAGGGCTACGCACCTCAAGCCAGCCATGACGACTAGCTAGTTGAACGCTGCTATTGAGGTGTGGAATGGGGAATGGCTAAAGTAAAGACACAGCATACCGTAGCTATGGGAGCAATCAATGCTAATGTAGGCAAGAATGGGTATCGTAGCAAGCATTATAACAAGAAGGCGTGGTTTGTGGTAGATGTAGCGCACAGAGTCTCTGCTCTGCAGAGACTGCATACTGGCTGATAGATTCATAAAGTGGGAGTGAAAGGTGACACGAGGCATAGTGCGAAAAGCGCATAAAAACACAGGACAAAGAGAGGAACTACACAGGACGAGAACTCATTTTTAATGAAACCAGAAGCGGAAAACTCTCTACGCAGGCTAGGACAGGAGGGTGAAACAAGGCAGGCGTCGCCGGCTCATGTGGGCTCCAGCCACGCCTCCCCCCTCCCCCTGCCGTATGTGCACGCGCCCGCACTTCTCGCTGTGCACGCTCTGGCGAAGTTGAGGGCCACGGAGAACTTCTGCAAGCACACGGCGTCCGTTGCGAGCCATCGACGTGTTTCCAAGGGCTGTTAAACGATGAACAAAAACCAACCAGCCCAAGCGTCCCTTCTGCTGAATAGTACATCGGGCCCTTTACTGTGCTCTACCCACAGCGCCCTTCTCAGTGACGGTGGTACACGTGTACTTGCAGCAAGCACAGCGTTGTGCAACTTGAGATGCGGATTGTGCACCCGGGAAGTTCCAACCTTGCGCGGCTCTACGGAGCCTCCCAGAGGACGCCTCACCCTGAGAGTGGAGGTGTGGAAGCAGGCCAGGCATTTCAAGGACTGCGTGCGCTCAAATCCAAAGAGACAGCCACGGTAGGCCGCTCGATAGTTCTGGACTGGTGCGGGACGTCGGACACACCACGGCCGAACACCGCTAAGGGTAGGTCAGTGGCTAAGGCGTTGTGCTGCGGACCTCAAGGACGCGGGTTCTACCTCGATCGCATTGGCTACTTTTCTGTGAGTATCCCCTGCAGGCGGTCAGAATTAAATCCGGACGCCCGTAGTGCGGCGCTCCTCGTATACAAACCAGGTGTTGCTTGGGCGCGTTAAAACGCCGCAATCAGGGCTGCTGAAGACCGGACCGAGGTTCTGGGCGCCAAGTTCACCGTCGAACCCGCCTTACAACCAGCTGAGAGGACAGAGCTGGGTTCCGGAAGAAGACCGCCCACGGTTCATCACGGAAGGCACTGATGTGTTCTCCAGTACTGAAGCTTCGCGGTGCACTGCTGCAATCTTTCCGAGAATGTGTAGACTATGCTGTGTGTAACCGGTGGCCCGTCGTGGCCCCAGGCAAGGGAACGTGCGTGGTCAATGTACCCTATGGTACAATGACGGAAGTAAAGAAACGGGAATTTCCCTACCAAATAATCAGGCGTTTTGCAGGCGCTGTGCTTTAGCACGAAAACGGTCAAGCACTGTGACTGTTCCTCTAGAGAAAAAAACCAGTACAGTCGAGATTTGTTTTTGCGCTACTGTTTCAGAGCGGAGCTCGTGGGAGAGGGTTGTGTTGGAGTTTCTTCAAGAACACCTGGACTCCCGGTGGCTTCAGGGTCCGTTATTGGTCGCTCACTCTGACTACCCTGCGAATGTTTGTTTCGACATTTTAGGAGCCCGGCTTGTCAGCGTAGCTCGTCCGGCTTCACGGTATCTGGCCGCCGTGGTCACGGCGCCACAGAGTCGTGCACCGAAGCAGAGGCTTCGAAATGTTAACCGCTTCCCCTGTTCGGCATCGAACCTAGGTCCCTCGCGTTACGACGTCGATGTCTCCTTCATGGCGTCGCAGAGGTGCGCGTTACGCATGCGCAAAGTCGATATTTGCTCTGCGCCGTTGCACGGAGGCCGCCGTTGCTAGGCTGCAAGTGCAATGGCATAAAATAAGGAAAACATTGTACATTAGCGCATCAATTACCCAATTAATGCAAACTCAGTCCAGTGCCTTCAGGGGCTGCGGCTTGGCAACTCTTGGCTACCCGCGGCATCAACGCCACGCTTGTGAGGAGAGGGCGCCACGGCCCCTCTGGCGAATCACTGCAGTCGACAGCTTTGACGTTGAGTGCAACCGCTTTAACTGTTTTGCGGAGGAGGAACCCCGCACGTGCAAAATTTTCCGCACCGATGTTGAGGCTTCGTGCTACTCCGTTACCGTGATCAGTTAATGAGTAGCGTGAAAAGGGGCATCGCAGATGAAAATGCCGAAATGAAGTTTACCAATAGTTGCGGGATACCGTTCAGCGGTTCCCACAAATCGCGATAAAGGACACGCATAACTTGTGTGTTTATACTTGAGTCAGCCTTCATAAAGCGGGAGCGGGTTTCCATGTGCACACATATGCATTGGATCCTGTTCTCAACAATATTTCCCTTAGTCGTGTCAATATGCACACTCAACTGAACCTGCGTGTGTTTGCCATCAAGATATAGAGATATGTGAATGATTTCGTTATTTTTTGTGGATAACTGCAATATATCTCGCTAGTCAATGACGTTGTTCAAACAGTGTGGCCTCTGGCTGAGTTTCACGTGCGAGCTTTCGAAGGGCGGCCAGCTGTAATCTCTGGACTCACGTTTGTCTTTGAAAGCATGGTCATGTCTGCTGGGTATGAACTTCTAAATCTGCAAAACTACTCTTGGATTTCAGCTGAGGGCACTCCAAACAGTAAGAGAATAAAATCGGCTTTTAGGTGTTAAGGAAGGTCCTTCTGCAGTGCTGTATGTATGAAATTTGTAGCAGCTTTTCAGGCTCAGATCACAAGGTTGAACTTACCAGGTTTTCCTAAACATGTAATCGAGTGCCCAGAAAAAAAAAAGTGAAGTCGACAGCGGAGTCTTTGGAAGAAAACTGCTCATTTAAACGTAGTGTGAACAGTCATTTCCACCAACCGCCCGACTGGTTTCCCCTTTAGAACGCTTGTGTGTGTTTGCCACCTGCGCTAAGTGCACTTAGTTTAGTGCACTCTCTTGACTCCGTACCGTCCTTACGTTTGAGCGTATTCTCCCGTGCAATAGATAAGCAGCTGCGGTTGCCGCAATCGCACAGACAACGCGAGGAACCCAGGTCGGACTCTGACCGCTCTTCTTCACTTCGACCACGGCGCGTTTCGGGTGGCCACCTGCAGTGACGTCCGCTTCGCCTCAGTCGTCACTGGGCGCTCGTACCTGGAACTCCTCCAGCTGCGCCCGGGGCCCGACGCCGGAGAGGAGCAGCAGGTGCGGGCTGCCGATGGTTCCCGCAGACAGGATCACCTCCCGCCGGGCACGCACCCGCATCTTGTCCGCGTCGCGCTCGAACTCGACACCCACCGCGCGCTTGCCTTCGAACAGCACCTGCGACCCGACACCGGCATCGAGTAGTGAGCGAGACAAGTGCCGCACATGGCGGGACGCTTTTAAAGACGATAGTCTTTCTGCGACCACCTAATTGGACCAGAAAATTGTGGCCTGTCCCTGTACTCAGCCGCCTGGGCAAACGTTAAAAGAATTCTTGAAAGAGACGTTGGCGCAGGCAAAGCTGCTCGAAGCTGCTTAATACGGTAGCCGCAGACTTTATTCGAGATTGTTCAGCAAGCATATTTGAGCAAAACATCCATACACAACTGGTACTAACTAGGCAAGGTTTTTTTCATTTGAAAGTACATTTCCGCATGATATCTGCGACAGGAAAAAAAATTACTTCAAGATGGTGTCTTTTAGGCAAAATACAAAAAGTGCTCGCGCTTGATTCTAGACCTCGTTGCGGCATTTATTTCAAGCACGACAGTATGCGCGTTTAATGTAATGCAACGCGGGAAATTTGAATTGACTTTAGCAAAGCTCCTCCCCGTTTACCGCGGGAGAAGCGAGACGCAGGGGTCGGAAGAAGACTAGCGATCTTTGCAGCGACTCTGGAGGCCAATGTTTTTCACATTTAGTTTTATTGCGGCTCGCCGAATCGACAGAAATTCAGCCTACTAATGCATAGCATTCTTATGGCGCTTCTCAACCACAGTGTGACTCTTTACAGCGAACTTTCTTTGAAAAAATTCGACACATCTCTCCACTACGCTATTATGACGAGCTAAAGGTGAAACTTCCGCGAAATCTGCATTTTTGTGGAAATGCTAGGCGTTACAAGCGGGGGCCATTTTGAGCATTTTAAATTCTTTCTTCTTTTGTTTTTGTCATGCTTCTGTTTGACCAATTATGTATTTACATTTACGCTATTAAATCAAACCCCGTTAGTATGTAGTCAGCCGAGAACGACGTTAGGTACGCACTAAATGATTTACGAAGGCACCACCAATGCCACCTTTAGCGGCAACTTACCGGCCAGAAAAGAATAAGTGCGACACGTTGCTTTGAAGCACCCACACACTCGGACACTTTATGTCCCGCTAGGCAGCAAAATTCCGCCAATTTCTCTCTTCCACATTCAAGCCTACAGCCCATAAATACTAAAGCACAAGTAGAAACTGGGCCCCATGAACCGGAGAGGTATGAGGGAAGCAGACACCCTCCGCCTGGTACAAGCCTTCGCCATTTACAGCGTAGTCTACGTGGCTCCCTACATGAATTTCTTAGAAGCTAAACAAACCCGGCTGTAAACTCTACTCCGGAAAGTTACAAAAACTGCCCTGCATCTTTCCAGACTCGTCATCTACACAGTAGACTTGTGGGGATGGGCGCCCACAACACCCTTGCACAGTTGGTTGAGGCCTCACCACATCAACCGACTGGTTAGACTAGGTGAAACACCTACAGGAAAGAGACCATTATTACGCGACTCAAACTCAAACCCTGTCCACATCGGTGAAGCACCCAGGGAAACCTACCACCTGCCTAGGAGGTCCCTTGCCGACGTCCGCCCAATACCGAAAAACATGCACCAATCAAGCCACAAAAGCAGGCGAGAAGCACGCGCCAAGGCACTCAGTAAGATGCGTCAGTACATAGCCCCTCGCAGAGTAGCCTACACAGACTGCAGCCCTGGTTCTGTGCAGGCGAAGTAGTTGCGGTGGAATGCACTGCGTACAACTCGAAAGTCGCTTCTCTTCGCACCACTATAGGAGAAGAAATTCCGATTGGTGAGCAGGGTGGTCATTACTCTTGCCATCATTCAGCACCCCCGTTCACGTCTACATACCGACTACCTGTGCCTACCTACGTGGTCGGACTCGTATTTGCCCTGATGCTTCATCAATCCTCGACATGGAATTGGGCGCTAAAGAGACGAAGACGAAGTAGATACACAGACACATGCAGGCGCCAACTTCCAACTCAAGAAAACCACTGCTCAATAAAACCAAGAAAACCCAGAAAACTTGCACGAAACGTCACCACCGCCCTTTCTGCTGCACTGCTCACTAGCTTTCCTAGCACTGCCTTTCGACGTCCACGCGGTTCACCCGCATGATAGCTGTCGTGATGTCCGTGCAACTATGTATACACTGGCCAAAGGTATAGATAAAAATCAAGATTTCTGCCAGGGATTAACATTCGCTGACGGCTCATCGATAAAATAGTAACAGCAATTGACACGTCGGCACACACGCGCACTACTGATACTGCCGACATGTAACCAACAGGACTAACGCACGCTCTAAACTTTGAGATTACAGACTATCTAATGAAAGACTAAGTGCTAGCAGAGTCCTTCAATGCTTCTCTGGTCATGAAACTCCCGGCCAAGTTTCGTACGGGGACAAAGGCTACCGCGAGGGGCACCACCGCAGATCGGAGGGCATCGGGCGGCCGCCGCTGCTCTGTAGCCAGACCGGCAGGCAGGAACGCTGTAGCAGCATGCCCGTTCGCACGAAATTTTTTCGCCACTCACAAAATGATAAGTCCATTTGAGCGGCCCACGACCCGCAAAGCGAAAGCGCACTGCTGATAAGGCGGCGAGCGACTGTTTTATCTTACTGGCGACGACTTACGAAGCTCTTAGCTCCGTGGTCCGTTCCCTGACGCAAACGCGCTGTCCTGACCATGGCGCCCCCGGCTGCCCTCCGATCAACACCAGCGGGATACTGCACACGATGTTGCTAGCACACACGAAACAGCGGGTGGGGCGCTTCTTGGTGCATGTTGCCGCCGGCTTACTCGCCATGAAAGGGCAAATCTTGGCCAGCTTGCATGGGGCCGAGAATACAATGCGCACATTGTATCTGGCCACAACCTTCTTGATATTTTACGATATCAGTGTATGCACGTATGGTATAATGTGCATTTTCATATTTTATTTTTGCTTGTGCATCTTTGTGCCATTTTTTTACGATCTTTCTGCCGTATGGTACAACGCACGTGAGGCGCTGCGTACGGCGTTATACCGTAATTGGGCGCTGCAATCGGCAACCATTGAGAAAAAAAAGCTAAGTAGAGAGCGTCCCGTGGCAGTTGTGAAGCCTAGTCGTAAAAAATAAAAATGAAAAATTGGCGCCAAACCACGCGGTGAAGGTGGTTGGAAAGCAAATCTTAGCGACGTCAGTTGAATTCACATACGTGGCTCTACAAAGAGTGAAGCCAGAGATTCTGCCAGCTATTGCCTGGAATTCGCAGGGGCGGCGTCCCGGACGCAGCAGCGTCGGGTACGGCCGGGCTAGAGCGTCGGACGCCGCCGCTTTAGCCCGGCCGTACGTCGGCGGAAAGAACACAGAGAGGACCGTCTTTCGAAGGGTGACACAGCGGAACATAGCCATACTGATGGGCTAGCTCGGGGAAACACCACGATTATCTCATTTCATAGGGAGAATGTTTCGCCCTATCACCATACCTAGAATAGTCTTCTTTTATCTATAGTCTTCTCGATGCGAATCGACGGTTCGAGAAACACCCGCGCCGAAACATTAATGCCCGCCAGCAGACGCCGCCGCATTCGATAAACCGACACTCGCCCTGCACACGTCACTTTGTTGACTGCTGCTTCGCCGCCTGTGTATTCTTTGAGTTGTTAGGGAGCAGAGGTTCGCTGCAATGAACCTGTTTTCCCTTCAAGACAGCTGCGTCGTGTGTGGCTATGTGACAATATATTAGTTTCATTTATTTTTACACACTGCAGCCTGGTGTCGCGAGGTAAGGTACAGTGCCGTCACTGAGGCACGCGAGTCAGCAACGGCGGCCATTTTGGGGTTTATGAGCGTTGCAAGATAGCCGCTTCGACAGCGTCGCGGCTAAATTCGACCGAGTCGTTTGCTAACAACACTGCCGTCTACGCTGCGCATCTTTTTATTGCTGCAGAAAACCTGCTGCACGCATTACTGTTGATTCACGTTCTGAACGACGTGAGTCGCGCGGCCGCAGTGCAGGGAGGACAAACTAAGTCTTCCAGAGCTGACAGGCTAAAAAGCGGAAACAACAAAATGGCGGCGCCCATGAACCATGCAGTGCAAACAAATGTCACGTGATGAAAACTGACCAATGATCATGGCGGTGGCACGGAACAATGAAAGAAAAAGAGTGATGATACTCCGTAACCTTATCTAGTGACACTACTGCAGTGCACTTGTACTGTCGCAGGAGTGAGTAGGTACACAAATGCAAAAACACTTTTTTGGAAAGAATAACACAAAGATAATTAACAACGCCTTTAAACTTACGTATGTCTCGCGAAGTTTATACATAAGCAGGTTTCCTTCCAAATAATGTCTCTTAGATGTCTCTCAGCGCAGCCCTCGTCGCCTTCTCTTTGTCCTTGGGCTAGGAAGCACGACTGCTTAAGATGGCAGCGCTGCGGGAAAAATTGATCTGCTCATTCTCCACCCCCTCTCCCCCGCCACGTAAATGCCTCTTCTCTCTTTGGCCACGCTCTTCCCTTCCAGTCTCGCAATATAGTGGAACGTTTCGTTACTTTTGCACTTCCTGGAAGGGCTAGCTAGTGTTGTGGCATGCTGTTTTGCTTTCTCTGGATATCGCAAAAATGAAACGGCCACGTATCACTTATTTATTGGAGTTTTGCCTCAAATATGCCTAACGTTTTCTTTTTTCTCAACAATATTGACAAGTATGAACATTGCTAAGCAGTTTGGGAACGTTTTGTATGGACGTCTGGCTCAAGAATTCTTTTAAAGTTAGGCCGAGCGGTTCAATCGAGGTACAGACAGACAGAACGTCTGTCCCAAGAAAGACTACAGCCTAGGAAAGACCATAGTGTTTAATAAAGCGGTGCATGAGCGTCACCCTGGTGGCCTTTGAGAGCAGGGTGATGTGCAGGTTGGGCCGCCTCGACACCACAGGTTTGATGAAGGACTTGCACGCGCTGTACCGGGATCCGTCCAACGTGTTCGTCTGAAGACGGGCGAATCCTGCGCCACGACGGGAAAGCGACGCATCCGCGAATTATCTGAGCGAATTATCACTGTCAGTGTGATCATGGAACATTTATTAATGGGATCAAGATCAGCCACGATTTCCTGATAGACGTGGGAATAAAATGCAAGGATCAACATAATCAACCGAGCGAAAAAAGCTCTGCTGATTTTTCAGCCAAGCACAGGACTTTATCAATGTTTTATACACGCTTGCGTGTTCATGTACATCATCGCTGTCATAGTCGTCATCGTCACATTCATCAAGTTCTACAATTTAATCTAATAAACGTGACGTATAGAGCTAGTTGCCTTTGCCAGACTAACCTAGCCGGTCTCATTAGAGGCCATTTTTTCTCTTCTCGCCAAAGGATGCTTCCGCGTTTTAACGTTCGTCGTGCGTACGGGAGGGTGATTATATACGCACCGAGGTGTGTACACAGAACGTCTCTGTACTCAACCGTGTACTAACGTAGGCCAGAAGTGGCTCCGGGTTTTCCTGCAGCTAATTTTTTTTCCTTCTTTAAAGGCTCCAGATGGAATAGAAACTCGAGGCATTACCTCAACTTAATTCATTTTACCGTTACAGCATGTTGTTGGGCTAATTGCTGCCAGACAAAACGCTACCATTGATGGTACATCTTTTAGGTAGAAAACCCGCGGGACACGAGTAGGATGAAGTGATCGACGCGCACCCGTCATGTTTTTTACGCGAAGTTTATTTTCGACTTAAAAACTTCAAACCATCCTGACGGGGCACAGTGCCATGTCAGCATGGCCACGAGCGACATCGAAGCTGCTATGATGGCGACGCAACCATAGTCAGTACTTCACATTACGCACCCAGGACATGTAACAACCAAATGTGTTTATTTTATTAGAGACGCAGGCGGATTGCTGAAGGTAAGAGGAAACTTTCCCGTGAATAATTACATTAGGTCCCTTCGGAGAGTGACGCTGTCCACGAGGTGCAGTTCTGTCCAAGGTCCCTTCATGGAAGAGCAGGGAGGTGCTTTAATTCGGACAGGCCCGCCTTAACAATACCTTGCTCAGAACGCGTCTGATTTCGCACTTCGTCTCCTCTGCTGCGCGTAGAGCTTGAGCATGCCTTTAAATGCTTGTCATTGAATAAAGTTCCGTTTGTCTGATATGCGCCTCGCATGTAGTTCTTAGTGTAAATCCCTGCAGCTTGTTTGCGACGATTGAATAAAGAAATAAAGCCGTGGCGAATTTTTTCTCAGATATGTTTTTGTTTCTCGCCTGTTTTATCGCATTTAGTTCTTAGTGTAAGAAATCCCTGCAGTTTCTACCGTATTGTTTGTTCGAGCTTTTGCCGTGACCCCCTGTGAAATAAAGCTAAACCTGGCGTTTTGTTTTCTCTGCCCTTTCTGAGCCGCTTCGGCCCGTCACTTGGCCCCATCCCCCCATTTCGATTCTTTGAAATTCATCCGCGCCATGAATGCGGCTTCACCCGCCTGACAGCAACAACACGAAGTGCTTGTAAATCTGCGAGAGAGTGCCACGGCATTTATTCCCATAGGCAGGCCCACCTGTCTGCTTAGCTCCGTTGTAGTCGACGAATTCGTAGCCCAGCTCCTTGCCCGCTTCCAGGAACACGTCACTGACCAAGGTCTGAGTGCTGGCGTACGCGCAGGGAAGCTCGCCGCTTGACCCGTGGTACCCTGAGCGCGAAAAGGGAAAAAGAATGGGTTAGCTTGAACACTTGCGAGCCTAGTAATTTGGAGTTTCGAAATGCCTCTCTGGCGTGGACTCACAAAGAGACGCACTTCGTGAACGTTTGGCCTCCGTTTGTTCAAGTGTTTTAGCAGCCAAATTTGCTTTTGCTGCCTTCGGTCTAGCCGCATATCTAGTGGATGACTGGATTCAGCCCGTGGCTCGCGCTGAAACCATCCATGGCGAGACTGAGCGACCAAGCGCCGGCCAAGCAGCCGGTAAATTTCCCTAGCTTAGTCACGTGGCTACCAGTGAGATGACGTGACGTCACACGTCCCACACTTGCGCTCCGGCGCCTCAAGGTAGCCTCAATAGAGCATGGATCTGTGTACTACCTCACGATCATGGCGTATTAGAGCTGTGGCTCCAAAACATAACTTGCGTCATATGAGCAGGTGACGCCAGCTGTGGCGCCAAAATAGTTTTCATCATGTACGGGTTTTACATCATGCGGTGCACGGACGTTTACGGGCCCTGGTCGTGATACTGTCTATCCTTTGCCGCACCTAGAACCGCCGGCATCGACGCAGGGACAGTCGAATAAAACGTCCTCACATGCCGGGTAAAATCTGTTGTCTTGAGTAAATTAGCACCGGACCTCCATTACTTCCCCATGCCTTGGGGCGCAAACAGGAGTTGAAGCTAGCCTCGCTGCGTGCCATGTGACAGCGTCGGCAGCCAGGGCGGGCTTTGTGGTTATAGAGAGAAGTGATGAGCCCCACGCGTCGGCGGGAACCGACGTGAGGCGAAGCTTAAGTTTCACGTCTTTCCGAATTCGTGGCTCACGGAGCGCTTTTCGCACTCGGGCCGACAAACGGCCCTTGCGCGGCCACGAGGCGTTGTTTGCTTCTGTCAGAGACTGGAAACCGGTCGGTGTCGCTTCCGTCGGCGCTGAAAAACTGCGCGAGGCACTTGCTTGACGCAAGTGCCTCGCGCAAATGCCTGTGACCTTCTTGACCTTGGTGGAGCTTGAAGGTCAGAGAAACGCTACCAGGGGCTTCCCGGATTGCTGCCTGGTGTGATAAGTTTCGCATCTTAACTTCTCGCCGCCGGGTAGCTACGGCGCCTCTAAGCTGGTGATTATTTCACTGCCAGCGACAGAGACAGCACCATCGCACAAGCTCTTTCACAGAGGGCAAAGTAAGTTCTACCTGCTGTGTGTGTTGCTCGGACGAGGTTTGCACTGGCTCACGGAAGCGTGGGCCGAAGGTACCGTGGCTTTTAGGAATGGACAAGGCCGATCGTGAAATAACGACCATGATTAATGGGAACGCACTACTTCAGCAGAAAAGCGGCCGTCCGGCGTCAGCCTAGCGCTGCTCCTGTGCAGCAATGGCTCCGTGCGACATACGTGTTCCCCCAACCAGGAGTTCTGCAGCTGCGCCGGCCTACGCACAATGGAATACTCGGAATTTTTTTCAATTACAAAATCCTTTCTTCCGGCAATTTATTGAGTAACTTCACTTTTAGCTTACCGCTAGAAAGCTTTGGCGTGCGTGGGCGTGATATGAAACGGAAACGTCCATCGTCAACGTACACTGGCGCCCCGCTAAGCCGAGCACGGTCATCCGAGCGCCAGCGCTCCGAATTCCTGCCCGGCTTGGCGTCGCCACTGTAGATGCCGAGGCGCGCTTTTCCCACAGCGCTTGGGTCGGAAGGGGCCCTGAGCGCGCGTACCGTTGTTGGAGTACGCGTCGATGTGGCAGTGCTCGATGTTCTTGAAGTGCGGCAGCAGCTCGTCGTAGCTCCAGCCGCGGACGCCGTACTCGCTGCCCCAGCCGTCGTAGTCGCGCCGGTTCCCGCGCACGTACATCATGAAGTTCACCACGCTGCTGCCGCCCAGGGCCTTGCCCCGTGGCCACGGGCTGCGCTGCGGTTCGAGAGAAAAAAAAAAGAAAAAACACCACAGCATAAAATAGCCCCAGTGTGCGTATACGGTCCTGGATTTGTTTTGGAGTATAAATGTAGAGGCTGGACGCTCCTGTGAGGACTATAGTTCAACTAACGCTTAGACCGCGGTCCCGTCTTTTGTTAGCAGTGGCACATCGTGAGCGCAGAATATCAAGGCATGGGATGATAAATTTCTGCGAGTAATGCTAGCCGAATAAATCTAACAATTCAGCGAATTAAAACCAAACGAAACAGCAAAAATAAAATTAGCGCCCTTCCACTCAGTCAAGAAGGATTACCTGCGAAGCTGTAAGCAGTTCACTAAGTGCACGAAACAAAACACGTTTCTTCGTAATTTGCGATTGAGCACACTTCCTAGCCAATTACCTGAATGAAACTTGGAAGGAGCCGAGCTTTATTCTAGCGGACACGCATGGAGTTCTCTGTTTCCCTCCAGCGTCGTAGCCATCTTACTGTTTGTATAAAACACCAACCCAATCCTCTCAACCACTGAGGACGCCGGACAGGTCGCATTGGGCCGTTTGGCGACCACGTTTAAACATCCCGCTACCACCATCAGTGAGGGCACGCCCTTTCCCCCTCTCCCAAACAGTGCACGCATTAACTGGTTATGCGCGCGTGTTTTGTAGTGAACGACGCCGCCGAAATTGCCACTGTGAAAGCCGTTTCAGCTGAACAAGTAATATTGGCTCACGTCGGCGTTAGCCAATATTAAGTGGGAAAGTTGCTGTTCATCCTTGATTGGATTGAATAGCAACAAAAGTTTATTTCTACATGCAGTTGGGCGCTCGCGCGCCCCGACGAGGGCCTACGTCGTCTTTGGGGTTGCCGTTACTCGGCATGGCTCCCTGCTCGCCGTTGCCGGCTCGCGAGCGCCCCGAGGACCTATCGGACGGCCCAGAGCTGGTGGTCTCGGTCGTGGCTCCTCGCGGCTGCCTCGAGCCACGGCGGTATCGTTCTTGATCTTGAATCCTCTGAATATTGGTGCAGCCCCGCAAGATGTGCGTGTGCTCTGTCGTCTAGCTCCGGCCAGTGGCGTAACTAGATAGGACGGCGCCCATGGCAAATATATGCTCAGGCCCCTCATAATGGTAATGATAGGGATTATTATGATTAATATTATTATTATTATTATATTATATATTATTATTATTATTATTATTATTATTATTAACCACCCGTGCGCCAGCACTCAGTCCTCTGGCTGTTCCTGGCACGTAAATAAACATGATTGATTCATTGATGATTGATTGATTATTATTATTATTATTATTATCCAAGCACCCCCATTGGTTTTCGAAAGAACTTCGTACGACCCTTAAATTAAAAGACCGCTGCCACAGAAAGTATAAGAAAACCGGGATTGACGAATGGAAACAGAACTTCCGCTCTTACCGTAAATTATGTAAAAACCTTTATGAGCGGGACCAGCGCTCCTATCTCGATTCTGTAGAGAGTAGTGCGAATTCTCAGCCTGAAACATTTTGGAGATACATCCGGTCCCGTAAGAACAACTCACATGATCTTATCAATCTTGTAGATTCCTCTGGGGAAGAAGTTCATAATGTCGCCAACCACTTTGTTCAGCACTTCAGTGCCACCTGCGGCCAGCGTGACGTCTCTGAAATGAACATATTGTTAAATCGCGTACAGGGCTCTAGCTTAGTGCTTTTGGACGAGCAGTTGGTTTTGGAGAGCCTAAAGCGCATGAAACCGTCATTGTCGTGTGGAGCTGACGGAATACCTCCAGCTATTCTCAAAACATACGGCAGCATTTTTGTACCTGTTTTGACTGTGATATTTAACCAGTGTCTAAAAACAAACGTGTTCCCTCTCGCGTGGAAAATTTCTCGAGTGCGTCCAATTTTCAAGTCAGGCTCCAAATCGGATGCAACAAACTACAGAGCAGTTTCTCTCCTTTGTGCTTGTTCCAAGCTGTTTGAGACAGCGCTGTACAAATTACTGTCAAGTTCTGTACAGAATCTCCTTGTAAGTAAACAGCACGGCTTTATATCAGGAAGGTCGACCACAACTAATCTCTCCTGCTTCATGGAGCAGGCCTCGGCAGCCATTTCTGAGAGGGGCCAGCTCGACGTTGTCTACTGTGATCTGAGCAAAGCATTTGACGTAGTCTGCCACACGTTGTTACTTAAAAAGCTTTTACAGGTAGGAATTGATACACCACTCGTGGCATTGTTGGGTAGTTATCTAGATAATCGGTTCAGTTTCGTTAGCGTTAACGGGCAGACGTCTGCTCTGTACAGATCAACAAGCGGTGTGCCTCAAGGTTCCGTGTTGGGGCCTCTCTTGTTCTCCATTTTTGTTAATGATGTGTCAGCCGCAATTAAGATGTCTTCTTTCCTTCTTTACGCTGACGACATTAAAATATTCAGACGGATTGAGTCCATTAATGACTGCATTGCCCTGGAGCAAGATATATCCTGTGGTGGTCTATAGTGGTGGTCAGACAATAGATTAAATCTTAACTGTACAAAAACAAAGGTCATGTCTTACAGCAGAAAAACGAACCGCACTTTATTTTGCTACAGTATTAACGGCGGTTACTTGTCTAGAGTTGAAGAGATCAGAGACCTCGGCGTGCTTTTCGACAGTGCCTTAACTTTCTCACCTCATGTCACTCAACTTACTAGGCGGGCGCTCCGCTCTCTTGGGGCTGTATGCAGGTTTTCACGAGAATTCCGGTTTCCTTATTCATTCCTAAAACTACTCAGAACGCTTTGTATTTCCGCAACTAGAATATGCTTCTGTCGTTTGGAATGGAACCTGTAGTTC
This sequence comes from Haemaphysalis longicornis, assembly GCA_013339765.2. Classification (NCBI taxonomy): domain Eukaryota; kingdom Metazoa; phylum Arthropoda; class Arachnida; order Ixodida; family Ixodidae; genus Haemaphysalis; species Haemaphysalis longicornis. The sequence goes on from CM023453.1 coordinate 188,745,905, forward strand.
CAACTGTCAACGTATAGAGCGTGTACAGACCAAATTTTCATCAATATTTAGGCATCGTTTTCCTTCGGAGCCTATCCCTATAACTGTTTCTCTAAGTTCCCGGCGGACCCACTCAGACCTTCTTTTCATGTACAAATTGCTTCATGGTATTATTTTATGCCCGGAACTACTTGAATCAATCAGTTTTCGCGTTCCACAAAAAGCTACAAGGCTCGCCCACCCTTTTAAAGCAGCCTGGAGCTCTCAGCACACGTTCTCCTATTCAAAGGATGCAGCATCTGCATAATGTTCACTCCGAGAAGCTCGATATCTTTCAGCGTCCTCTTCGGGAGTTTTTGGCCGGGTTGTTAGCTCTGACACACTAAGTTCATCTTGGCAGTGCTCTTTTTCTTCACTTATCGTCCTGACGTGTGCATTGACTACACCGAGCTTGTTCTTGTTCTTGGTTATTCGTGTATTGTGCTGATACTGCGACTGTAATTATCGTAGAATTTTTCTTTTTCTGCCATTTTTATCATTAAAAGTTGCCATATTCACTTTATGCGTCCATTTGAAACTGAAAATTTACGCTTCCCGGATCTTGTAAAGACTTTCTTCTTTTCACTCACTCTTCCGTATAGTTACGCTTATTGTAAGATGTCTTCTTGTAATTGACCAGACATTACAGTTTCTATTGATTGTGTAATGTTGACTAAAATTACACTATGGTATTTTTATTCTTCTTTGAAGTTGTTGTAGTTTCTTCTTATTTTTTGTCCACTCGCTGTTCATTTGCCAGCTGTTGATGCATTTCATTGCTGTCTTATACCTTTTCTATGCGCCAGCGAGAATTGATTGTGTAAAGTCGGTTGGATTGCACTATTTTATTTCTAATCTTCTTTGCCGTTTTTGTAGTTTTTTTTTTGCTCACTGAATGTTTATTAGCAAATTGTTGATGTACTAGAGTGCTGCATTTTCCCCTCTGAGTGCTCCAGCACGAAGGCCTCCGATGTTCCTGGGCTCTATAATAAATATTGATTGATTGATTGATTTATTGATTGATTGATTATTATTATTATTATTCTACGACATTCTACGTAAGCCGAAGCGCTTCCGCATTCCTAGAACGCTCCAGCGGTCAACTAGGTGCGGCGTTGAGTGAGTTGGGTTCCCCTTCGGACTGCCCTTTGCCTCCGCCTCTGCGGTCCGACACTGCGAGTAATGGCCCGCCGGCGAGCTTACTGAAGAAAAGAAGCCCTCCTCGCGTTGGTGCATCGGAAGCTTCCGAGTTGGTTGTGGTGCGCCGACCACCGAGAACCAAGGCCATCCTTGTTTCGAAGTTGTCGGCTAGGACGACATCTGAGCAACTGTTGGCCTACTTGTCGAATGTGCAAGTCACGCCATTGTCGTGCAAACGCCTTACGACCAAGTATGACTCGTATTCCTCTTTTCGCGTAAATGTTGACGCAGAGTGTTTTAGGCGCCTGGGCGACCCGTCTATGTGGCCAAAGGGCTGCCTCTTCAAGCCGTTCCAAGGCATGTTCCACCCTGGTATGGTGCACAGCATGGTGAACTATTTCTTTTATTACCAATATTGAGTTCTGCGGTTGGTATCATTGTGAGTTCCTTTGTTGATGCGTTTTGCATACCAGATGTATTTTAAATGCAGATCATTTCAGTAACTCACGATGTCACCCGCGTTGACGTCCGTAGTCCGCACCGTCGTTCTCCCTACTATATAAAAAAAAATACTTTCCGGCGCCCGGTTTCGATCCCTCGACCCTGCGGGCGGAACGCAATGTACATGGTGCTCTACCCACTGCGCCACAAAGCCGACACAGAATGGGACGCTACGAACGCGCCTTATATCGTTGACTCATTCAAATTACTGCTGACGAGCGCTCTCTCGTCAGCAGTTGCCACAAGTGCAACAACATTAACGTAACGCAAACTACTTAACGTCGTGCGCCCCGGAAATGCTCTGCATTTGATCGTGCCCCTCGCGAGGGGGATGTTTCACTGCGTCTTCTCTCGGTCGTGGGACCCGTGGTGCCATCTGGCGGAGGCGCGGCACAACTCGTAGCACTTGAAAAGATGCGGCGCCAGCCAGCTGTGTGTGTGCGTGCCGCACTTGTACAAATGGCGAGTGCATTGGCTTTTCCGGGAGGACCGGCTGTGAAAGCCTTCGAGTCACTCACTTCAGCAAACGACCCGCATCCAAAAACAACAAAATAAACGGACCAAACGAAAGAAACACCGAACGTGCCCGTACGTGCAGCCGTGAGGAGACTATGCTTTGTTTCTTCTTGCTTTCAGGCGACGCCTGTTTCATCAGGTATTCATCCATCAGATTTCGAGGCGACTTGAGGGTGGGACAGTGGCTGTGAAAATAACAACAATAAAAATAGCGATCCATCCAATTCTCAAATCATATTTCACACATGACCAGTGGTTCTCCAAGGCTTTGTAGTGGAATAGAATTTTTACGATAGCTCGGATTCGGAAAAGATAATGTCGGTATTATCTAATGTGCTTCTGGGTGTTTGAACAGAACTGAAGGGATGCATATTACCAGCGAAAAAAACAGACAGGGACGATGAAAGATGCAGACGGGACACTCGCTAGACTTCAACTGAAAAGTTTACACAAGAAACACGTAATATATGAAAATGCCAACAGACAAGGATGATAGACCTTGCAAGTGATAAAAACAAACAAAAAAAATAAAACCGTTCACAATCTTAAATGCGTACGACCCACACAACCAAATTACATCCCGCGCATGCGGCCTTGCAAAAAATTCAGCTCTTTTGCCGTCAGACCGATGGAAGGCTTACTGATAGAGTTAACTGCCTGCTTTTGAATATAGAAAGCCTCAGAAATATCGCGCTTTGCTTGGTCGCGCCCGCTATCTAAGACACGTGTAGCGCCAAATGCTGGAACACAACCAGGACACCGCTTACAATGGTCGGCCAAGTGGCCCCCCCCAGCAAGCGATGAAACTGCACCCCAATGCTCCCTCTGACGGTCATTTATACATCGCCCCGTCTGCCCTACATAGCATTTGCCGCAGGGCAAGGGAATGCTGTAAACAACGCCAGTTCTGCAGGAAACAAACCTGGTGGCATGCTTTATTGTGCAGCCTTGCCTCTTATCTTCATTGACAGCTGGGCACATCCGCAACAGCTTCCCAGGGGCAGTAGCCAGTACATTAACACCGCATTTTTTGCCCACTTTTTTCGGTGTAAATGTACTGCCCACTGCCCACTTTTTGCGGTGTAAATATAAAACTCAAGGTCACCGACTTTGCTATTCGGGAAGACTTCGCTCCTGCGACGCGCATTGCCCGTTCTAAATTGCTGAAGTTTTTCCGTCCACAGGCATGTGCATTGCTGCTTAATGTCGACAAACTTCACGTTGGTAACAAATCTCCTCATATGATCCCCTGTCGGACAGCATTGTTGACGGCAATAAACCCGTTCGCAACACAGTGAGCAGTGTGGAAGGTAGAACAATTGATAAGGAATGACGGTCTCCGACATCACTCATCACCACTAACAGAGCCTTCCGACCTTCTTATTTTCAGTTAAACATTGCTTATACTAACATTAGAAGCATAATCCCAAAACGCGACCAGCTACACAGCTTCATCGACGACATTGAGGCCGACGCTGTTGCTCTAACGGAAACGTGGCTTCACAAAGACATCCTTGATGCTGAAATACTTCCGCCACGCATGAACTTTAAGCTTTTTCGCCGGGATCGAGAGGAGAGAAGAGGATAGGGCGTCCTTGTAGCCGTCAGGAATACCTTATCATCATTCCTTACTACCCACGAAGTAAACAGAAATAACATGGATTTGCATATCATCTTCATCGTCCAAATCGGTCTTCGGAGTCTGTTACCGGCCCCCAGACAGTTTTCCTTCATTCAGTGATAACTTTCTACAACCATTAACTGCAATTAAAAGTAGATTTTCCCATTCCCCCGTTTATCTATTCGGTTATTTCAACGACCTCAAATAATTTGGTCTTTACTCTCGGCTTGAAGTAGTACCGCACTCAATCAATTTCTCGATGTACCTTTAGACTTCAAGCTTCATCAGTCCATTACATGCCCCACTAGGGGTGACAACACCCTAGATATTCTACTCAAACCATGCCCAGATGACATCTAGAACGTGACTTCTCACCCAGGCCTCAGTGACCACAACCTACTCCACATTTCCTTAGCTTCACCTGTGTCCGAAAAATCCCTTATAAGCAGTTAATTACAGGCTACAAAAGGGCTAATTTCGAAGCGATAAACTCTGGGCTTGCTCACCTCCTTGAGAACTTTCAAAGCATCCACCTAAACCACTCTGTCAACGCTAACTGGGAGCTTTTCAAATATACGCTGATTAACCTTAAAAATAGGTACATACCCTCCATACTCATTACCACAGATTCCAACAACCTATGGTTTAACAAACACCTCAAAGCCCTGCTTAACCGGAAGAAACGTCTTTATAGGCGAGCCAAGTCTAACAACAACCCCGAGGCTGTTGTTCCAAACATTAGTTCCAAACATTAGTTGTTCCAACATTAGTTCCAAACAGTACCTCAACGAAGTGGCTGCAGCTAGCGCCAATTTTTCTCCACAGACCTGCTGTCAATGCTCCAAACTAATCCCAACAAATTTTGGCGTACCCTGTCCTCAAAATCTCAATCCAGCCAAATCGGAGTAGTAAATTCAGATGGTAATCGTGTAAGTCCAGACCAGTGGTCCTCAACATTTAATAACTATTTCGCGTCTGTTTTTGTTGACCATCCTATCACTCCCACCCTACCAGTCTCGCATCCTTCGCCCCAGCCAATGCCTGAAATACTAATCTCTCCTGAGGGCATATCTCAATTGATTAACTCTCTCAAACTCTCCTCCTCCGCCGGTTGCGACCTTATCAATAGCGAACTACCTAAAGGTACCATAGAATTGTCTAGCGAGATCTTCTGCATAATATTCACTCAATCATTAAAAACAGGTGACATACCAGACGACTGGAAAAAAGCACAAATTATTCCTACCTTCAAGTCAGGTGATCGTGCAATTCCATCCAATTATCGTCCGATTTCACTGACATACATACCATGCAAGCTACTTGAGCATATCATAGCCACTAGTATTATGACTCACCTAGATTCTATTAACTTCTTTTACCCGCATCAACATGGCTTCCGCAAACTACTATCTTGCGAAACCCAGCTAGCAGAGTTCACCCATGACGTTCTCCACGAAATGGATAACAAACTCCAAGTGGATGCCATCTTCCTGGACTTCGCCAAAGCATTTGACCGTGCCCCACATGATCTACTACTAGCTAAGCTATCCGTCCTGGGTCTCCCCCCTAACCTTATCTCTTGGATCAAACATTTCTTAGAAAACAGGAAACAATTCACCACCGCCAATAACTGCCACTTTCCACACGCAGTTGTTTTGTCGGGTGTCCCCCAGGGTGCCTGCCTATCGCCTCTCCTCTTCCTTATCTACATCAATGGCCTTCCACGTAACATACTAACAAAATTAAGGCTTTTTTCGGGCGACTGCGTTGTTTATTCGGCCATCCACAGGCCGGAAGAGTCTGAAAACCTCCAGCAAGACCTCAATACGATTTCATATCGGTGCAACTCCTTACTCATGCCTTTAAATTTAGCTAAATGCAGGCTATTGTCATTAACACGCAAAAGGAGCCTTTCTTCTTACCCCTACAAAATTAATTCTGTTCCTGTCGACCGGACCTCAACTTACAAATATCTCGGTGTTCACATGACTTCCTCTCTGTCCTGGAATAAACTTGTGGAAACAATCTGCGCAGACGCCTCACGGGCTCTCGGCTACTTACGTAGGAACTTAAAATCGGCATCTCCAGACATAAAAAAACTAGCTTACCTTACATTCATCAGGCCCAAACTCGAATACGCTTCTTCCATTTGGAACCCTTCACAAGACAACCTTACAAACAAATTAGAAGCTTTCCAGAACCAGGCTGCCTGCTATATATGTAATCAATATTCTAACAACATTAACCTGAGTGCCCTTACACACTCATTATCCCTCCTAGCTTCGCGTCGAACCATCTCCCGTCTTTGCTTACTCCATTGCTTCTTTTACCACCACGACTGAGGCACCCTTTGCTAAAACCTCTCCCGAGAACGGCATCCCGCCTAAGCCACAGCCACCCAATATAGCGCATCGCTGGTCGCACTTCGGCTATGAATAACTCATTTTCCCACATTCTATCATACTTTGAAACACGTTGCCTAACGAAAGCGCTACCTGTTCAAACCGCACAACCTTTTGCGATAAACTTAATCGCTACATAAAGTAATTCCCTTCTTTATTTTATCGCTCGCCAATCACCCCCACTACACCCTCCAAAATTATCTACTCCGCAAGTTATCCTTCTGTTGTTCCATCTTGTAAACGAATGCATATGTGTCTGCCCTGCTGCCCCAGCTCCTCTTTTATTGTATATGCTCGCCTTTGTGTAAGCTTACTCTGTCTTACAGCTTGCCTCAGTGTACCCTGTACGTTCATTTTTTTTATTATTTTTTGTCTTTTGAAATTTTGTAACGATTTTTGCTGTGCCTTGTATTCTTCGGTGTTCACTGTGTACTTTATTCAACCTGTTATTATTGCCCCCCCCCTTATGTAATGCCTACGGGCTTCTAAGGTGACAATACATGAAATTAAATGGAATCATCCGTTCAAATGTTGCGGGCGCGTTGCAAAGGCCAAATGGCTGTACATTAAACTCATACATTAAACTCATGGTGATACTCGAGATGGACGCTGGCGCAAAGGTGGCTATGCGCCAGTGTCGATGTGATGGGCGACAGCTGACGTACGGCCCAAGGCAATTTGGTTCGAGTCAAAGGAATAATAGAAGGCGCTTAGCAGTGCGATCAATTGTGTGCTGTCAAGCTGCTGTCCAATGAAGAGGCGAAAGCGTCGGCCGGTAGCGGTTGGGCATGGGAGGACGGAGTGGTGAGAGCGTTGATGTCCAGGGCAGATGTACTTTCGTCATCGTCGAAGTAGAGAATGGAGGCTATGGGTTCAATATTACCGAGGGATTCGCCACGCAGCAAACTGAAAGGGTAGGGGGTTGGATTCATAATCCACATTGATGTGCAGCCAGACTGGAGCCCCAAAACGGTGAAAGGAATGGGAAGATTTTTGCGGCAGAGGAATGCTTCGGAAGGAGTAAACAGAACCGTGTCATCGGAGGTAGAGTAGCAAGACAGAGGTACAAGAATACAGCTGTACGGCGGGATATGTGCGTCTTCGGAGAGGATGATTTTGTCGCTGGAAGAGGACGAACCGGAAACATCGCACAAAGTCTCATAATATTGAGTAAATAACTCGACCTTAGCCCTGGCACAATCGATGTTCCCGTTATGGCGAGACAGGAAATCCCAGCCCAGGATAATGTCGTGGGAACACGAGGCCAGGACGACGAGCTCAATGGGGTAAATGGCATCTTGAATAACTACACGCACTGTACACGTCGCAAAAGGTTCGACTTGTTTAGCGCTTGCGGTACGAAGCGAAAGTCCTGTGAGGGGTGTGGTAACTTTTTTCAATTAGCGACAAAGTTTTTCACTTATCACAGAAATAGCGGATCCTGTATCTACGAGGGTGACTTTGCGTATACCGTCAATTGTTATGTCGCTGACCTTCCTTGCGGGCGGTCGAGGTCTTGTGCATTTCGATGGGTGCGCAGTTCGTGCCTCGGGAACTGCGCACGTTATTTTCCCTCTTGGACATCTTCGGGGCGGCGACGCATGCGCGACAGTGAGTGGCGGCGTGGTGACTGTGAACGGCGGCTGACGTCAAGGGCACGAGTGGGCGGAAACTGATCAGGCGTTGGACCAGGATGTGCGCCACGACGAAGCGGCGGCGGCTCATAGATCTACATGGGATGGGGTTCGTAGGCAGCTGAGCTCTAACCCGTACACGCCACCAAAATGTAGTGGGGTTTATTTAGACAGCCAAGAAACCAAGTGGATCAAGCGACGGAGGCCGCAGAAGCTCGAGTAGCCGAAGAAGCAGGGCAGCCAGAACTGAACACGATCACGCTGCGAAAGCTGCGCTTGATGGGTGGGGATTGTCCTGCTTCAGCTTAGATTTCAGCCTGAGCTTTATTCCCTTGACCCAACCTCTCTTCTTCACTACAATTTTATATATATATAATATATATATATATATATATAATATATATTATATATATATATAATATATATATATATTATATATATATATATTTCTAAATTTTCCAAATTTTCCTATTTTCAAATTCTTTATCTTGAGCTACTACATCCTCCCCTTTGCTTTGAGAGGTCTTGACTGCCAATTCTTATTTCTGTCTTATTTTCAACGAGCCCCTCATTCTATTCTGATTCGCTACAAGGCATAGCGAGGGCCTCTGTTTCTGGCAGTGTTGGTGCCATAGGGAGCTTAAGAGGGTTCAACGCTGGTCGACCACTCTCGACATGTCGTAGACGCTCGAGTCACGGCCGGGGGTTAAAAAGAAGGTCCTCTTCACCCCGAGTAGTCCGAGTGGCGCATGGCTACTACCCCAAGTGCAGGAAAACAAAAACACCTGAACATAAATACCCCAGAAAGTGGAGGCTAAAGTAGCCCCGCCGGTAGCGTAGTGGTTTATCGCACCAGACCGGTATTCTGAGGTCGTGGGTTCGGATCCCACCTGGCGGGCATTTTTTTCTCGCACTTTCTATTTTCCAAATTCGTCATATTGAGCTACTACATCCTCCACTTTGATTTTGGAGGTCTTCTTGACTGCCAATTCTTATTTCTGGCTTATATATATATATATATAATATATATATATATATAATATATATATATTATATCATATATATTATATAATAGGGGCGGCGCTAGTTGAACGGGCTCTGAGCAGTCGTAAATACAAAACCCCGCGGTATAGTCGAGGGGGAGTCGCCGCGGAACTAGCTCAATGGTAGAGCACCGCACGCGTTATGCGGAGGTTGTGGGTTCGATTCCCGCTTCCGGAAAAAACGGCGCATTTTTTCTCGACTTAAATTTTCTATTATTTATTCCTGCATAAAAAAAAGGCAATCATAGCTCATTCGGCACTATAAAACACTGTTAAACGCCAAAGAGCACTGGCAATAAGGACTGCAACTTTGATATATATATAATTATTATATATATATAATATATATATTAATTTTTAGGGGAACCTGTAGAGACATCCACTTTACTCCGAAATGCAGACTCGCACCAAAGATGTAGGTTAGGGTGGAAATCTGAACTATATTGCAACAATTTTCCCTCACTACATATATAACCAAACGCTATTACGATTTCTGAATGGGCGAACGAGACAATCCCGAAATAGCGTTAAATACAATTTTCCCCTTTTACTCCCAGAGAGGTAAATTTTCCAAAAATGCAGCGTTCGTTTTCCCGATCGCCGTGATAGATATGTTCTCCGAAAATTTAAAGTCTTTAGGCAAGCAGTCTCGGCTAGGCGTTGATGAATGAGTCAGTCAGTCGGTCATTTAGTAAGTAAGCCACCCAATCAGTCGGACACTTGCCTTTACAGGCGTAGATATTGACGTCCCTATTTCTATTAGTAACACAAAGAAATCCTCTTTGAACGCGTACGCGACCGAAGTTCACTAAATAGACGGTGCATAAATTACAGACGCGGTGAGAAAAAAACACCGCACAAACAAACGGACATCAAGCGGTGTATTTTCTTTCATTCTGACCGCTTGTGTAATCGTTTTCAAAGTTGCATTGATATTTTACAAATTTGCATTACAAAAAAAGCACCGGACCACCCTGTAGTTTCAAAGCAGTGTGAGCGTATAAAATTGACAGAAATAAGGTGCTCGCCCTTATTTTATTCGCTCTCTATTTTTTCTCACTGCCACAGCCAATTGCGGGACTGCCTATTGGTCAGCGAAGCAGTGCGAGCGTGGTGTGAGGAGTTAAAAGGTTCCGGTTCTCGGGAGTAAGAGCTCGTTAGTAATACGCTATGTAGCGTTTTCGGGAGTGCCTGCGATGGAGATGTTCTTTTAGTCTCATGGTTTAATTCAATTTTACTGAATCTTCACTCAATTTTACTGAAGCTACGGAATTCAATTTATTGAATTCATTGCTTCAATTTATTAGACCTTATAGTGTCCACAGAACTTCTGCGAGGTCGTTTTGCAGCGTTCTTTGACAAGACGCGCCAACGCCTGCAGATCATCTTTACTTCACTTAAAATGCCGGATTCTGTCCCGGTACGTTTTCTGCCTATTACAGATTAGAGGAAACGGCACTCTTGACGAAAACATTGCGGACAATGGCGGCATCCGGACAGCCTACAAGGTGAGCTGCAAACAGATGCTAGCACCTAGGGACTATGTCACGTGACTATAACTATGACTATGGCAATGCCACGCTTGTCCATAAACACCGGAATGGCTCAGTGGATAAGTGTTTGTGCTGCCTGGCCAACGAACGGCGGTTCGTTCCCGACCACGGCTATGATTTTCCGGATGAAGGGCAAAAACAAATGCTTCACGTACAGAGAGTTCGGCGTACGTTGAAGACCGTCAGGTAGTATAAATTGATCGGTATCCCTCCACTACAGCACGCCACATAGCTTAAGTTCAGCTTGAGGCACGTGGAACAAGAAACCTTGAATTTTTGCAACTCAATGACTCACCGACGAGCAGTCGGAATTCTTTTTTGCCTGCTTGAAAATAATGCGGTTCGGAACAGAAGCATTTTAGGAATGGATCGTACAATCCAGAATACGTTGTATTTTAACTTCTGTAGAGGGAGTGTTGTTAATAGAAAATGGAGAAGTCCTCCTTTTGAAGGCAGGGTTTGCTATAGCAGGTAGGACTGATTAAAGGGATAAGGAATGATGTGGTAAAACCAAGAAGACAAAAAACAAGATGTGTTTTAAATAAGACATAAGAAAATATTACCGGCGGAACTGCATGGTAAACAGCGTAACAAAAAAATACTGCAACAAAACACGAAAAACACCTTACCCAGAGAGGGGAGAGTTGCAAGCGAACAAACAGAAAAACTCGTTCGCGAAGCACTCGCTTCGCGAACAGACACGAAAGATTAAACGCCTAAAAACTCTTCAACTAATTGACAACTAACACAGTTTCTGAAGTCGAGAACCCCACAGAAAATTGGGCGTAATTTTGGCGGGAAAGGTTACTTGTCACTCTTGGCCCCGGGTCCACGGATGTGGCACACTTCAAGGCTACACGAGACAGGGAGCTAGTAGTTGCTGTTGCTTGGACAGCCGCCATCTAGGGCAGATGCATAGCAAATGCTCTACGTTTTGGAACACAGCGGACGAGCAGTGCCGTGGTGATATGACGCTGTACATACATGCCACGTTGAGGGAGGCGCAAACGGTGCAGCACTCCTGCAGTCTTTTGTTGACTCCGCACAGGAAGGGGACTTTTGATGGTAGTCAATGGTATGCAGAGCTGCACATGCGCGATGAGTCTCCAGTCACTCCGACATTTGCTCAGAGCATCCAGTCACAAGGACAACGTCACAGCCACCTCTCGAAAGACAGGAACCTTCGCTGTGGATGACCTGAAGGCTGGATAGCAAGTAATGTCGTCTTGTATGCAAGAATGACGAGGCAGGCATTAAAGAACGACGTGGTGCCCATCTGGCAATACAGTTTTCCTAGTTGCACACAAACTTTTAGTGAGCTATATTGAATGTTCTAGTGAAAAAAAACATTTTGAATGGGTTTTTGAAATGGGTTCCAAGGTTACTCGACTAGCAGAAACGAAAGAGAAACATTCTTTCTCATCCAATCCGCGATCTCCCTCCAACCACCCACAAAAGAGTTCTAAAAAAGCCCAGCTTGACACCCGCATCAAAGACCACCCCTTATATGTTGTCCAGTGAATTCAACCTTTTCGATACATTAAAACATTTCTGAACGTAAAACGTCCGCCTTAGAATGGTGTTCATGGTGAAATTGTAATACTTTTTTACATGCTATGTTTTGGGCGGCACAAAGGTCCTCTTGAACAGAACACAAATACTCAGTTTAACTGATGTCGCTCATCTTTCAGCTTATTGACTCTACGTTTAAACCTATTTGCAGTATGCAATAAGCGAATGCAAATGAAATGCATGAAACAACTGAGCACACTAAAAAATACTCCTTCCAGTCGTTTTGCTGAAAACTTTGCGAAGCCTAATTTGATCTAAAACCGTTCAGGCGAGTATTCTGTGTCAATCAGCGCCACAACCGTCCGTAAGAAGCTTCGTTTGGCTTACCCTGATTTACTTCGGTAGGGTCTCCCTTTGCGATTCCTGTTCAGTCTGGATGTGGACTCATACGTGTGGTTTGAAAAACACTAACGTATGTTCATAACATTCATAACCGCGTACATCGGGTAAACAAGATACGTTCGTAAATGTAATCTTTCAGAGAACGACTGAAGCCTGCAACAATGGCCACGTTTTTTATCGACAGCTGCCAGACCCTTCCGATTTTTTTGCTTCTTTTCAACTACTACACCTCTTGCAACGAACTTGGTATCATGGGAGATTGTGGGTTAGGTTTACACGGGCCAGTTTAATCGAATAACTTAACTTTATTTTGTGTGCTTTAGCTAAAATAGCTTGCGTTTCGTCCGACTTGCCAATCAGACAATCACAGTTTTACCTTTAGTGCTTCGCACGACCACTTTATGTCAAATAACCTAGAGTTCAGCCAGGGTGCGATTACCGTTTCTACTGCGGCTCCATCACAAGAATCGAGGAGTCCCTTGATTTCTACTGTGCGAAGCCTTGGATATTACTCCTTCTACTCTTGCTGCCTGCGGTCCCGCTGCCTTCTGTTTTATTATTGTAGTTCCAAGGTATTCCCCCACGTTTTTGTTCTTTTTTTTCGCATAATTTTTAGTTCGCTAGTGTCCTTTTGTATTCCCAGTATACAAATGCAGGTGGCTCAGCCGAACTTGACACTTTCATTTAAGGTGCTATTTGAGGCACAGTTTAACTGTTCCGACTACCTATTCCGAAGTTTCCCACTGCTAATAAACACACTAAAAAGAAGCAAGCGCTAGGCATACCTATCTGCCCCGACCGACAAACTAATCAAAACTCGCTATCCACAACACAGTGGAAGAAATCATCGAGGCGCTACGCACGGCACAACTCCTACGTCTCACATCGACATTGGCAGGACTAAAGTTCTGGGCGATCTTAAAGTAGAGACGAACGCGAAAACCCCCGAGCAAGTCGACCTTCGAAGTGCTCTAAGATCGCACATAAAATTCACTCCTCTCCCTAGGAACATGCGTCCAACCCACGACACAGGACGTAAGCGAGCCCGAGTCGGCGCCCTGTCCAAGAAACTTCGAGCGGAGAGTAATGTCTGGTATACGGATACAGCCGAATATCGGGATAAGAGGGCCATGCGTATCATCTATAGAAGCAAGAAGCAGCAGCAGCCTATCTACGCCCTCTGCAGGGTAAACGCCACTCCCATAGGTCGCCAATTATCCCGGTTCTATGGTAACTGTGACCAATTTAACCCGCCCCGCCCCAAATTCTTGATCTTATCTGCCCATCTCACTTTCTTCAGCACCCTGCCACGCTAGCCTTCACTAGGGTTCCACCCCGTTCACCTTAATGACCAACTGTAATCTTGCTTTTGCATTACATGCCCCGCAAACACCTGTTTCTTCTTAATTTCTACTAATATGTCCTTCACAAGCGTTTGTTCCCTGATCCACTCCACTCTCTCCCACATTAATGTTACACCTATCACCTTCCATTCCATTGCTCGCTGAGTTGTCATCAATATAAGTTGAACCCTGTTAGTAAACCTCCATGTTTCTGCTCCGTAGGTAAGTACCGCAATGATGCAGCTGTCATACACTTTCTTCTTCAGGGACAATGGTAGGCTGCTAGTCATTATCTGAGAATGCCTGATCAATGCACTTCATTCCATTCTCATCCTCCTAATTATATATGCCTTATGATTGCGATCAGGGATCACTACTTGGCCTAAGAAGATATATTCGCTTACCACTTCCACTGCCTCGCCACCTATATCAAACCCCTGTGCTCTCCCGATGTTACGGAGCATTACTTTAGTTTTCTGCATAATCAATTTCAGGCCCACGATACCACTCGGCTTTCCAGTGCGGCAATCATGCTTAGCAATTCGTCGCCTGAGTTATTTACCAAGGCAACATCATCAGCAAATGTGAGGTTACTGAGGTATTCTGCATTAACCCTTACGCCCACCTGTTCCCAATCCAATATTATGAATGCCTCCTCTAAACATGATGTGAATGACATTCTAGAGATTGTGTCTGATTTTCTGGCACCCTTCCTTAAAGGTATTTTACTGCTCTGCTTGTGAAGGATGAGAGTAGCTGTGGACCCATTCTAGATATCCTCTAGTATTGTTACTTAATGCTCGTCCACACCATTATTCCACAATACCTGAGTGACTGCTGAGGTTTCGACCAATTCAAGTGCCGTCGTTTAATCTAAGAAGGCTAAATATTGCCGCGAACTTCGCATTTGGTTTGTTTGTTTATTTTTTATTTTTACCGCCTGGCGGCACCAGTCTGTGTTATCTATGTGCCGAGTGAAGCTCTTGCGTCATTCTTTATTTTTAACCCACACGTGTTATCTGCTTTGATAGGGAGAGCGTTCCGAACTAACATCAGCAGCCCGTAATAATGTTCTTTGATTTACAGTGTTCGGGATGTAATTTCGACCGTTCGAAACACACTCGCGCCCAAAGATAAATTTTCCGCAGAGCAGACGGCGTGGTATTCGATTTACCGACGCCCGCTTGCGCACGTTACTTTGTTGACTGCTACTTCTCCGCCTGTGTATTCTTTGAGTTGTTAGGGAAGCACAAGTTCGCTTTAACAACCCTCTTTTCCTTGAAGGCAACTGCGTCGTCTTTGGCTTCGTCGCATCTGGTTAGGTGCTGCGTAGATGCACCCTAAACTCTGAAATCGTCAAGCAAGCCAAATTTGTGCCAACCGCCAACAGCAAGGCGTAAAGCCGGAGTTTGGACTACTGCCGGATAAATTGACGGCAGAAGACGTGACAACTGGTGCCATGAACAACGCATCTATGATTACCAACGCAGCGAGCTGTGCTGTAGTTCTGCAGCAGCCCCGGGAGTCACCATCATTTCACGGGTGAAGATCCTGAGCAATGGCTGGAGCATCTGGAGAGGGTCCGAACATTTAACCGATGGGATGACGACGAAACACTCAGGCAGGTGTTTTTCTAACTTGAAGACTCCGCACGCATTTGGTTCGAGAACCACGAACGTACACTGACGACCTTGGAGTTATTCAAGACCGAACTTTCGAAAACGTTCACGACTCTGGTATGCAAACAACGGGAGAGCAGCTGCTGCAGACACGCACGCAGCATCCTAATAAAAGCGTGCTCGTGTTCGTTGAGGAGTTAACGCGCGTTTTTCGCCGTACGGACCCAGAAATGACCGGAGAAAAGAAACTGATGTTTCTGATGCGAGGGGTTAAGCAAGAGCTCTTCGCACGCCTTGTCCGCAACCCTCCGAGACTGGCCGAATTTGCGTCTGAAGCGGCCGCGCTGGAGAAGACGCTTGAAATATGAACAAGGCAGTACGACTGCCCAATCAATGCTCTGGATTCGGAGGTCGTCGGTGCCTGGGCTATTAGCTCCTACACACTACGCGAGCCCATCCGTGCAGTGGTGAGAGAGGAGCTTCGAAAACGTGTTCCAGCAACGTCACAAACTCAAGTTGCCGCCCTGACCGACCTGATCCGCGAAGGTGAACAGGCTTTGTGGACTTCTTCGCCATCCGAAGAACCCCGCCTGCCCCAAGCGATAACCTACTCCGCGGCTGTTCGTCAACCCCGCCCTGCTCCAAGACACCCTCAAGAAGTCCCGCCTTACCGCCGTCCACTGCCGCCCGCCCGACCCCCTGCCGCCCAAAATCAGACGCCGAGGAAGACCGACGTGTGACGAACTCCTGATAATCGTCCACTGCACTACCATTGCGTAAAGGCCTACCAGATCTACCGTCGCTGCCCCTACAAGAGATTCAGTTTCTGAGGGGTCTCCGTTTACGCACAATGCCCCAAACCCGGCAAGCAGCCATCTGAAATCGAAGAATACTTGTCCAACACCAGCCGTAGACCAGCCCGTTTCAACCGTTCGCCGTCACCCTACCCATACCGTTCGCCGAACCGCCGTAGCTATGATGACTTCGCACGCGGAAGGTCCCCCAGCCCACGTGGGCGAAACTAAAGGCAGCAACTTCTGGAGGCTAAGGTGCACAACGGCGGAAAAACTAAATCCCTCCCACGACGCAACGATTCGCCGAAGGCAATGATGTACGATGTGCCCTCAGGCTGACTACCCGATCTAATCCTGATATGACTCCCGAACACGACTAAAGCATGTTCACGGAGCAACGTGTACCCGACATGACCGAACCCTGCCGCTGAGAACACGACGACGACGACGACGACGCATAGTGCTCAACCATCAACACAGAAAAGCCGAGATACGATGCCCGGACGCATCCGGAACTCAAGGAAGGCGACTTTCAACGTCCGCTTGTCCGTCGGCGGATTTAATTAAGTCGCCCTCATCGAAACAGGAGCCGAATACTCAGTAATGAGCAGATCATTCGCTTCTAACCTGAAGAAAGTTACAACCAGATCGGACTGTCCGCACAAGCGCACAGCAGGAGGCGATCTCGTAATGCCAAGTGGAACGTGCACATCACGCGTCACCATAGACGGCACCAAGTACGCTTCCGAGTTCGCTATTTTGCCTCAATACTCCCGCTGCGTACTTCTTGGAATGGACATTTTGACGGACAATGGAGCAATAATTGATCTACAAGCCAAGTATGTAACATTTTCCTCTGATCACTAAAACACTGTGCTTCTGCACGGATCGCCGATGGTCACGTTACCCTGCCGCCCCGCGCAAGCTTGATGATCACCGTCTACTGTGAAGAGGCTGCTCCTGACGTCTATGCTATTGTAGACAGGGACCAAAGTTGGCTTATTGACCGCGCTGTCTCTGTCGCAAGAGGCATTGCGCACTTTGGGCAACGCCAATCCCACGTTTTAGTCACTAATTTCACCGAGGAGTACCAGCATTTAAACAAAAGCGCTGCAATTGCTTTCCTCGAGAAACGCCAGAAGCAAGTGAAGTGATTGCGGTCGCCAACTTTCAACGCGCACCCGCAGACACCGTCAAGCTTCTATGAATCCGGCGCTACCACAAGAAGAACGGAACAAATTACTGGCTTCGCTTCGTCGCTACAGCGACTGTGTTTCGCCCAAATCAAAATTACTTCAGACACCTCTGGCGAAGCACCGAATAATAAGCGAAGATGGAGCCCGACCAACCCGACAGTTACAGTACCGCGTCTCTTCACACGAGCTGGAATCCATCCAGATTTAAGTCGACGACATGCTCAGCGACTATATTATACAGCCATCGAAAAGACACTGGGCTGCGCCAGTCGTACCCGTGAAGAAAAAAGACAGCGCATTAAGGTTCTGCGTTGGCTACCGGTGACAAGACAAAATTACCAAAAAAGACGTGTACACCCTGCCATGAATCGACGACGCCCTCGACCACCTCTGCCACGCAAAGTACTTTTCATTGATGGACATGAAGACCGGCTACTGGCAAAATAAGGTGGATGTGAGAGACCGAGAGAAGACGGCATTTATAACCCAGGACGTCTTATACGAATTCAAGGTGATGCCATTGGAGCTGTGCACGGCGACAGCAACGTTCCGAAGAGCCATGGACACAGTGCTAGCTGGCCTGAAGACGCACACCTGCCTCGTATGCCTCGACGATGTTGTGGTATTTTCCCGGACATTCAACGAACACATTGCAAGGTTGGAGTCTGTACTCGAGGCAATTTGTACGACAGAGTTAAAGCTGAAGACTGAAAAGTGCGGTTACCCGTACGACGAAGTCAAGTTTTTAGGCCAATTCGTCAACGCCGCAGGAGCCCTGCCTGACCCAGCAAAAACTTCAGGCATTGCGAACTTCCCAACGCCGAAAGACAAGAAAGGCGTGCGAAGATTTCTCGGTCTGCGCGCATACTACCGGCGTTTCTTCGCAAGCTTCGCATGCATTTCAGAACCGCTCACACGCTTGACGAAATATAGCACCCCTTTGGGCTGGGAAAACGACACAAAAACCATTCTGCAATCTGCCAAATGTTAGAACTCCGTACTTGTGAAGAAACGCAGCCCCGGGACGAGAACGAATTATCTGCTTGTCATCGGCGCAGACCTTCGTGACGAAATGTTGGAAGCGTGCCACGACGACCCGTCTTCCGAACATCTCAGCTGATCTCGCGCAATTGTAAAAATCAAGGCGAAGTACTACTGGCCCCGCCTTACATTCGACGTCACCCACTACTTCTCGAGCTGCCGTGACTCCAAGCGACGACAAACGCCGCCACGTCGAGGCCTTTTCAACAGATTGGAATGGACCTCCTGGGCCTGGTACCTACGTCACGATCCGAGAACAAGTGGACTGTCGTAGCGACAGACTACATGACGCGTTACGCAGAGACCGCCGCTCTTCCGAGGGGTACTGCACAAGAAGTCGCCAAGTTCTTCATGAACCAAGTTGTGCTGCGACATGAAGCCCCTAAAGTCCTAATCACGGACCGAGGAATGACCTTCACTGCGGAGCTTATGCAAGAAATCTTTATCACCGAAGAACGACTGCGTACCACCCCAAATGAACGGACTGACGGAACGTCTCAGCAAGGCAATCGCGAATATGCTGTCTATGTACGATGTACGTCGAAGTTGAACATAAGACTTGGGACGAAGTCCTTCCGTATGTCACGTTTGTGTACCACACGGCTATCCAGGAAACTTCGCAAATGACACCGTTCGAACTCGTCTACAAGAGATGGCCGATTACGATGCTTGAGGCCATGCTTCCGCACGTAGAAGACGACGATCTCAAAGCCGACGTCCAAGGATACCTTCAGCGTGCGGAGGAGGCCCGCCAGCTCGCTCAGGCTTGTACAACGGAAAAGCAGCTGGTGGATGCCCGACGCTAGAACCTCCGACGCCGAGACGCCACGTCTGCCCAGGGGATCGTTAGTGGGTTTGGATTCCCATCCGACGACGCAGACTCTTGTGAGAAGCTTCTGCGATGGTATTTTGAACCCTACCGGATTCTACGACGTTTTGGCTAGCACAATACGAGATGATCCCCGATGGTGATTCCGGAACATAGCCACGACGGACGCGGCCCCACGTCGTCCACGGGGTTCTCCTTAAACCTTACTACCCGCGATTACTGACCATTTTTGTTTGTTTCTTTAAACTATCTTTTATTTTTGCATCGCGTCGATGCACTCTTAGAGGGGGGGGGGTAATGCCGCGAACCCAGCATTGGGTTTGCTTGTTTGTTTTGTTTTTACCGCCCGGCTGAGCCGGTCTGTGTTATCTTTGTACCAAGTGAAGCGCTTGTTCCATTCGTTATTTTTATGGTGCACCTGTTATCTGATTTGATGCGGAGAGCATTGTGAGCTAACATGAACACCCTAGAATAATCTTCTTTGATCGCCAGTGTTCTGCATTTAATTGGACGGTTCGAGAAACACTCGCGCCCAAAGATAAATTCCCGCATAGCCGACGCCACGGTATCCGACACACCGACGCTCAATTGCGCACGTCATTTTGTTGACTGCTGCTTCGCCGCCTGTGTATTCTTTGAGTTGTTAGGGGAGCACGAGTTCCCTCCAGTAAACTTGTTTTCCTTGAAGGCAACTGCGTCGTCTTTGGCTTCAGAACAATATAGGCGTTGAGTATACTCCGCGCATATCTCTATCATTTGCTTGACCGTGTGAATTATTCCTTTGATCAATTGCCTTTACGAAACCCTGCTTCTTCATTAGGTTGGGTGAAATCTCAGGTGGCCGAAATTCTGTTAGTGAATACCTTGATAAGTGCCTTACAGAAGACCGGGCAGTAAGCTGAAAGGCCTCCAATTGTTGAAGACCTTCATGCCACCTTTCTTGTCGGTTAGGATGACGTTCGCGTTCCTCCAAGAATCCGGTATACTCGCGGTCATTAGGCACTGCGTATACTGGTTTGCAAATTTTTCTAATGCAATTTGCGCGCCATCCTTTAAGAGGTCTGCTGTTATCTGATGATCCCCAAGTGTTTGGCCCCCTTGCATTTGTTCCAAAGCCTTCTCTACTTCTTCTGTCGTTACTAGTGTCTCTCTGCTCTGAACTACTTCATCGTTTCCTATTATCCAGGATGCCACGGTTACTCTGCAGATCTTTATAAAACTCCTCGCCTGCTATAACGATTTTTTCCCTATTTGGGACGAGGTTCCCTTGCTTGCCTTTAAGTGACCATATGATTTTTTCCATGCCTCGATAGCTTTTCACTGCTTTCAGGCTGCCTCCGTTCTTTACTGCACGTCCTACCCTCTCCATAGTATACTTTCGTGTTTCAGCAGACTTACGGTTATTGATTAACTTCGCAATCTCCGCTAGTTCTATTCTGTCAGCTGGGGTTGATATTGTCATGCTTTACCGTTTCGTAATTAAATCTTTCGTCTCCTGGGAGAGTTTACCAGTACCATGTTTAGCGATCCTGCCTTCGAGATCTACTGCACAGTGAGTAATAATGCACGTGACATTGTCGCTGGCTTCCTCTTTCGTAGACTCTGCTCCCTTGCTTAGAACTGAATATGGGTTCTGAAGCGCGATCCTCAATTCGTCAACTTTCCGTGTTATTGTTAGCTCATTGATCGGCTTCCTTCGTACCAGCTTGTGACGGTTCCCTCAGATCTAGCCTAATTCGATATCTTACCATCCCGTGGTTACTACAACTCATCCTTCCGAGCTCTTCCACATCCTGCACGTCGCCAGGGTTATCGCATAGTATGAAGGCTATTTCATTTTTATGCACCCCATTCGGCCTCCTCAACGTCCACTTCCAGCTCTCCCATTTGCAGAACAAGGTATTAATGTTGCTTAGATAATTCCGTTCTGCGAACTCTACTAATAAGTCCCCTCTGTTATTTTTACAACCCAGATTCTAGTTCCCAACTTGATGATGATGATGATGGTTGGATGTTTATGGCGCAAGGCCAACTGGGGCAAAGAGCGCCAAAACAGTAGTCATATATGAGGGGTGAAACCTTAAACACTAGTAAGTCAGCAAAAACAAAAGTAAAATCATAAAACGACAATGAGCATGGCTGGTGTACAGGGCCAGATTTCATTATGCGTGATAGGAAATGAGGTTTAAAAACTTGACGTCTGACAAATACTCAAAAACACGTTTCACGGAAACAATGGCATCGTCACCTAGAAAAAACGATGGATGTAGGGGAATATGTTGTTTGTAGAGTTCTCTGAAGTGTTTGTGTCGTGTTGTGTGAAGTGCCTTGCATGTGATTAGTATGTGCGCTACGGATAGGGCCTCTCCGTACCTGCTGCACTGGGGTCTAGAGGATCCCGTCAGCAGATACGAGTGCTTTGCATGGGTGTGCCCTATCCGCAGCCTACCCAAGGCGTCTTCCGTGTGTCTGTTGTGTGAGTCATTGTGTATCGTCCCAAGAGTGGCTTTATTACGTGACGTTTGTTATCTGTCTGTTCATTCCACTGTGCTTGCCATTTACTACGAAGGTATTGTCGAATTTGTGGCTTAATGTCATTCTGTGGTATTATTGTTATATCTACTGTGTCCCTGAGTGCAGCAACTGCGGCCTTCTGATCCGTAACCTCATTGCCAGCAATCCCAGCATGGCCTGGAACCCAGCACAACACCAGAACAAGTTTTTGGGCATATATAGACATGATAGTGTTGAAAACCATATGGACAATACTGTTTTGCATGGCTTGTATGATGCCAATGCGCGCACAACGCTCAAGGAATCTGCATATATGATGGACTTCGAGATTTTTTGTTCAAGAATGTGTTGTGCAATGAGTAAGATGCCATATGCGTCAGCTGAGTAAATTGTGGTGTATGTGCTCATGGTTCTGCATGCATCAAAGTTTTGTCCATGAGCAGCGCAAGACACTATGGCTGCAGTTTTTGATGCGTCACTATAAAACTCTGCACATTGATACTTGTACTGCAGGGAGAAGAAGTGCTGCAAAAGTGCAGGTTGTGGTACCCTGGTGTTATCAATATTCATGAAAGACAAGTCACAACACACAGGTTGAAGCTGCCAGGGTGGTAAAACGTCAGTAAAAGAAGATGTGTAAATGTCTGAGAAGGAGATGTTGAAATCCGAAGCTTCCTGTTTCACTCTAAGTGAATATGGCAAAGGAACGGATGGGCGATTTACAAACACTGGTGATGTGGATGCATCATTAAAAACAGGTTTAAAAGGATGGTTATTCATCGATGAAATTTTGAAACCGTAGAGCAAATCCATGTAGGTTCGTTGGTCCTCAAGGCACCATTTGTTACATTCAACGTATAGACTCTTTGCCGGGCTAGTGCGGAACGCACCCGACGCAAGCGAGGCCCAAGTGGAGTACTAGTTCAAGCATTTTTAGTGCGGTTTTTGATGCCGACCCATACACGACGCTGCCGTAGTCTAACCAAGACCCCACTAAGGCGGTAAAGACCGGAGAAGGAGTTCTTTGTCTGCACCATAGGAGATTGGTGGGAGAGGACCTTAGAATGTTTAGTGTTTTGAGGCATTTATGTTTAAGTGCTTTGACGTGAGGTATGAACGTGAGCTTGTCATCAAATATGACACCTAAAAACTTGTGCTCCCTTTTAACAGGAATAGATGCACGGCCAAGAGCAATCTCAGGGTCCGCATTAAGCCCGCGCTTGCGGGAGAACAGAACACAAGTACTTTTGCCCGGGTTCAGTTTAAAACCGTTAAGGTCCGCCCATCCAGCAAGCTTCTTAACACCGAGCTGTACTTGACGTTCGCAAATTGACAGGTTACAGGATTTAAAAGATATTTGAACATCGTCTACATAGATGGAACAGGAAATGGTTGGTGGCAATGCCTTTCGGAGGGAGTTCATCTTAACTATAAACAATGTGCAGCTAAGAACTCCTCCTTGCGGCACACCATTTTCCTGCACATGTATCCCGGACAGGGATGACCCAACCTTAACACGAAATGTCCTCGTGGACATGTAGCTAGAAATGGTATTTAACATGTTACCTGACACACCAAAGGACTTCAGGTCGCTAAGGATGCCATATCGCCAGGCTGTGTCGTAAGCCTTTTCAAGATCAAAGAATACCGTAAGGCAGAACTGCTTATGAGCAAATTCATCTTTATGAAGGATTCCAACGCAACAAGTTGATCGTTGGTAGATCGCCCCACCCTAAAGCCTGCCTGGCAGCTCTCGAGAAGACCTTGTACTCAAGGAAGTACACGAGCCTCGATTTATCATTTTCTCGGGGTAGCTTGCACAGGCAGTTTGTTACAGCAATGGGACGATAACTGGCGGGAGAGGAAGGGTCCTTCCCTTCCTTCAGGAACGCCACTACTATGGCCTCCCTCCAAGAGTGTGGAATCTGCCCCGAAAGCCATATTTTATTGTATAGGTGTAGGAGTGTTTCAAGAGTGTCTGGGTGTAGTTGTTGTATCATGGGGTATGTAATCTTATGTGCCCCTTTAGGTGAAGGTTTACATGTGCTCAGGGCAACCCTCAACTCATAGAGTGTAAATTCGGAATTGTAACCAGATTTTGACCTGTTATTGTCATGTAGGGACTTTTTTTCACAAGCGCTTTATGTTTCAGGAAAGTGGTTGTGTAGTGTGCAGAGCTGGAAACGTGTTGGAAGTGTTGTGCAAGTGTGTTAGCCTGGTCTTCTAGTGTGTCCCCTGTTGTACTGACCAGGGGCAGGCTGTGTGTCTGTTGTACTTTTAGTTTTCGTATTCGTGTCCAGACTTTGTGTGTGTCTGTGTAAGAGTTTATGGATGTCAAGAAGGTGTGCCAACTCTCTCGTTTTGCCTCACGGCGCAAATGTTTTCCTAACGCCTTGGCCCGTTTGAACAAGAGGAAGTTTCCCGACGTGGGGTACTGACGAAGGATACCTCACGCCTTGTTCTGGGCCTCTCTCACCCGCCTACAGTCCTCATTCCACCACGGCCTCCGCTGGTTGCGCGGGGCACCAGAGGCGTGGGGAATGGACTTTTCGGCGGCGTCGAGGATGTGCGCCGTGAGGAGTTGGGTAGCTTCTTCAACGTGTAGGTGTCCTATGGATGTGTGGTGTAGTTTCGATGTCTCTGTAAATGTGTTCCAGTTAGCTCGTGCTCATTGAACCTATTATGGGAAGATGAACTGCTTGGGCCTTTACCTATATATGTCAGTGAGTTGGGGAAGTGGTCACTGCCATATGGGTCGGTGCCCACACCCCACTCAAGACATGGAAAGAGAATTGCCGAACCAATAGCCAAGTCAAGATTTGAGTATGTGTTGTGTCCTATGTTATGGTATGTAGGCTATTTATTGTTGAAAAGGTATGCTCCAGAGGATGTAAGAAACTCTCTATCAGGCGACCCGGGCATCCGTACAAGAGCGCCCAAAGAGAATTGGAGCATTAAGGTCGCCTGTTACAATGTATTATTTTCTTTAATTGAAACTTGTCACATTTTCTGGAGTACGCCGCGTGTGGGCCCTGACAGTTTACGCAAAGAAATTGTTCAACGTTACATTTGTCGGACGGGTGTTCGTGCGGGGCGTATTTTGCGCAGGTAAGTCGGCCGCGACAGGAGTTTGTGCCGTGCCCGAACCGTTGGCACTTGAAACAGCGCCGCGGGTTCGGGATGTACGGCCGGACTGAACATCGGATGTAACCTGCGTTGATGAATTCTGGAAGGGTGGACTTGTCAAAGGTTAGGATGAGGTGCTTTGTCGGTATTTGTTTATCGTCTCCGCGGATGGTTATGCGCCTGAGCGCTGTTACGCCCTGACTACGAAGGCCCTCCAGCAGGTCAGCTTCAGATTCATTTAGTAGGTCATACTCAGAAATCACGCCCTGGGAGCTGTTTAGGCTGCGGTGGGGCGTGACTCGGATTGGCAGATCGGCGATGCTGGTTTGTGCAAGAAGTTTATTGGCCTGGTCCTGGCTACTGACCTCGACAAGAATTTCACCGGTTCGATGTTTTTTGGCCTTATACGACCCTCCAACAATACCGTCAAGAAACTTTGAAATGAGAAATACCGACTGTGAAGCAAGAGGTTTTGATTGGTCTACAGATTCCATCACGATGAAGCGAGGATAGTTGTTCGGTTTCGGAGGCCTCAAGTGAGGAAGTGGTGGAAAAGAAACTTCGTGCGGCCCCTTTTCGGGGGCCGATCACGTCTGGGGGGGTTTTAAAATGCCATATAGCACAGTATAAAAGCAGGGAGACGGGTGTACTTTCTTCTTTGACCATACCCTGGTAGCCAAAGAGGTCCCGGAGCTCCCTGCCTGGTAAACAGACAGGGAGCCCATACGCCGGAGCTTGACCTGGGCTCCGACGGCCACCGTTCGTGGTTTCTAACCCTCCACCTATAAACACATCGCCACGGTTGGATCCAGCTTATCTTTGGGGGCTCGGGGTCCGCGGTATCGCCAGCACCGTCACCAATATTGCTCAAGGTGCCCCGTGCGGGGTAATTCCCAACTTCCTTGTCTCGAGCCTGCTTCTTACCTGCCTTTGCATTCCCCAACACTACGGTATACTGTGTTTTCACTTCAGCCATTGCCGATTCCACATCTTCATGGAAGCTTTCAACTAGCTGGTCGTCGTGGCTGGATGTGGGCACGTAGCCCTGTACCACCTTGAGTTTGTACCTCTTTTTGGGCCTAATTACAAGACCGGATATCCTTTTTGGTAATAGATAACCTGTGTATATAATTCGTCTATATTGCCACCTACGCTTTTATTGACTACAGATCCAACTCCCAGTTCTCTTCTGTCCTCTAGGCTATGGTCAAACAGAACATGTGAGTTGTTCAGCACAGTAAAGGCTTCACCTGTTCTCCTAACCTCACTAACCTTATTTATGGGCTTAGTGACGTTAGGAGGACATCTCACAGTGAGGTTAAGAGGACATCTTATTTATTGCCCTCTGATTCCTCGAATACCTCTACACGACTCGTCTCGCTAGAAACACTTCTCGTGTTGCCAGGTACAGATTCCAATGGCGGCCTGTCCAGATCCAGGGATTCTTAGCACCATCTGCTACGGCACAAGTCTGTCCGCCACCGTGGACAGTTTCATCGCAACCACTGGAGACTGGAGGCTGAAATTTTTTGGCGTATTCATGAGAGGTTGTTGGCATTACTACACCAGGATGACCAATCCTGCTCTGGTGAGGGAGTGCGTTATCGGCAATGGTCGCCGAGGTCCGGCCGCACCCCAAGCCCCATTCTGCGATTCCATCAATACGCGGATTTTTTTATCCGGTGGTAATTCTTAGGGCACCGCTATTCAAGCCAAAGCCGTTCTGCAGGCGAGACGAATTCTCTACCTCTACGCTACCGTGACGTAGAGAATCCCCACACGGTGGAATCGGAGGAATAGGCTACCGCCCTAGCGATTTCCAGCATCGAAGCGTCGGGAGTTGTAGTATCAGACAAGCAGGCTGCCCTTCGAAAATTTACTACAGGACGTGTATCGCCCCAGATACTTGTCACACTGAGACCTCTAACAAACAATAGGAACCCCCCCCCGCCCACAGAGTCACAATATTGCGACTCCCTGCACAGGCTACCTTGGAAGACAACTAGGGGGCGCACGAGTTGGCTTGCGCTCTCACGGACCAAATCAAATGGCAAGTCACATCCACGGACACACCTCGGAACAGCGATAATCTTCTCACTTATCGGCAATTTTCAACTACTATAGGGAAGGCAGACGAACATATTGTCAAGAAGCCAAAGATGATATCATTGTCTTGAAGGAAAAACAAGTTTATTGGAGCAAACTTGAGCTCCCAGAACAACTCAAAGAATACAGAGGCGGTGAAACAGCTGTCAACAAAGTGGCGTGAGGGCAAGTGTCGGCGAATAGAATACCGCGGTGTCTACTGTGCGGGCATTTATCTCTTTGCGCGACTGTTTCTCGAGCCGTCGAATTACGTCCAGAACACTGTAGATCAAAGAGTATTCTAGCCTGCTGTGGTTAGTTCGAAACACTTCCCCTATCGAAGCAGATAACACGTGGGGAATAAAAAAACTTGGGCTCTTCCACTCTGCGAAGACGGATGATCTGCAAAGCTCGACTTAGTCCAAGGATTGTACAAAACAAAATAAACAAAACACGTTCATCGTAATTTGCGATGGAGCATACTTCATAGCCAATTAGCTGAATGAACCTCTGAAGGATTCAAGCTTTGTTACTGAATATAAACATAGACCTGCGTGTGTCCCTCCCACGTCGTAAGCATCTCACTGTTTGTGTAACGCCGCCTACAGACTTGCTGCGACTATAGTAATTACTTTAAAGAATGACGTTATTTCACGTCTCAGGCAACCGAACTGCGTAACGTGCCATTCTTTTACGTTCATTCACCACGATACCGCTTTTACTTCGCTAGTGTGAACATACCCTAACACCGAAACAACCCAATCCTCTCTACAACTAAGGATCTGGAAAGGTCCCATTTGGCCGTTTAACGTCCGCACCAGCACCTCGCACCAGCACCTCGTACCAGGACACCGGACATGCATCCGGCAGTACGGACATAAAACCTATAGCTTCGCGTGCACACCCCCTGCCCCTGGTCCCTCTCACTATTGTCCGCTACGAACCTACTCACGCGTAAACCGGCAATCGGTCATGCCTGCCTGCTTAGACGTGGCAGACGCGGTAGAAAATATACCCTGAGAGCCCTTTGAAGAACTGATATTGGCTCACGCCGGCGTTCCGGGCGAGCAGGTTGCTGTTCATCCTGGAGGGATTCGCCGCTGCTCGACGAGGTGAACTTGACCCGGTAACGGTGGCGTCAGCCGCTTTCCGTTGTTTTTGCGCCCATTCGCGCTTGTGTTCCGGCCAACGCTTCAATTCTTGCTCTTCGATCATACGAACGGCATGCATCCATCCCATACCGCATTAAGACCTGGAAGCCCTTGAGCTCTATTCTCGCGTACAAACATGTGGATGTCTGTATTCCTTCCCCGGCGTATGCATCCTACTGTTTGTGTAAGATGTCTGTGTAACACATCAACCCACACCCGAACCAGTCGATTAAGGAGGACTGCCAACTAACTGATTTAAGCCATGAAATTTCGATATCTAAATCTCCCTACTGCACAACGGGCATATCATCGGTTGTGGCATGAGGCCTAGCTGTGTGTCCAACCCCCCCCCCCCCTTTTTCTACCCGCAAACCCTGCACGCATAAACTGGCAACCAGTGATGGCGCACACTTAGGCGTGAAAGACAGTGTGTTGGAGTGTGTTTTTCTGTGTTGCGCTCAGCCTTAACCAACTCCTGCCACCATACAGTGAAGGTGAGCTTCGAAGGTCAGTTAAAGACGCTAGAGGCGGCAGGTTACCCTAGGGCAGCGCTCTGGAGTTGATCAGGCATGTCAAGTCTCGCGGGGACCCTGATAAGGAAAGGAAAAAAATTCACAGCATATCCACGGGGTGAATGATGATGAGTGTGCGAAGCTCCTGAGGGGAAATCATCGGTAAAACCGTGACTCTTCAGTGAAAGTTCGCCCACTACATCTGTGTCCGAACGTAACGTCTAGAAAGTCTCGCTTAAACCACGCGTCGGCACCTTGGGGCTGAGCTCGCCTGATGCGTTTTGCAGACGCCTCACGAGCTCTCACTGCATCGGGGTCTGCCTGCCGATACGCGCGCTTTCTCGCGCTTCCCGTTCTCTGACGTTTTGGAGATCCTCTTCGCGCCGCAGCCGTGCCGCTTCGGGTACGGCAGGGTCCTCGCGCCGTTGCCGTGACGCTTGGGCCTCTCGTTCTCGAACGCTGGGATCTTGGCGGCGTCGTCGCGCAGCCAGACGACACGCTTCGGCCTCCCGCTCTCGTACGGCAGGACCTTGGCGGCGGCGTCGCGCAGCCTAACGGAGCGCTTCTGCCTCGCGGGCTCGCACATCTGCAGCCTTATCCATCGGGCGACTCCGAGCGCGCGCCAACAGCGAACGGATTTTATTACAACGCTCCCCGCCATCTAGTAAACAATCCAAGAACTAAACTAGAGGTAGCCACGCCATCTAGTAAACAATCCAAGAACTAAACTAGAGGTGGCTACATACATACGTCGAGGATAGACAGACCCACGCCTTAAGGAGCTTCGCCCCTAAAACTGGATAAAAGTAAATTGGCCGTGATTCCCTATGTGCACCGTACGTCGCATGGTTTGAAGAACGTTGCCAGTCGGTATGGCGTCACGGTGGTTTTTTCCGCCCCACGTAAATTGGAGCGGTTGTGCGCTGCCGTACAAAGAAAGGCTTCGTTGGAAGAAAGGGCCCCAAAATCAGGGTGTGGCACAAACCATGAGCACAAGTATGTGGACTGCCAAACCAGTGTCGTGTACCGAGTCCCTCTCAGGTGCGGCGCATCATACATAGGGCAGACGGGTAGGTGCGCCAATGTTAGATTGCGAGAGCATGCGCTCTCCTTTAACAAACGTCCGCGACCGCCTTTGCCCTCACACTGCCACACGTGCGGCTGCGAACCAGTGTTTCACGAAACTGATATTCTTACCAAGCACCCGAAGCAGCTACACCGTGAGATAGTTGAAGCCTATCACATTAGCAAGAGGGGCGATAAGTGTGTGAGCCACCCTTCAGTGGTGCTTACTGATAAAGAGGTCCAGTTCATGGATAACGACAAATAAGCCATGTTCCTGTTTGCACTTTTATCTGGTTTCTTTGGTTTTTATATGCTCTTTGACAAGTGCGGCGTTGTTTTGTTTTCCTTCAGTATAAATGTTGGTTGCGGGTTTTCCATAAATTTAGTTGCGAGTCAGCGCCTGTCCAGTGGTTAATCTTTCTGTCTGTCCCGTCCTTCGCGCTGTGATTAAGTGTGAAAGACACCGGGGGAAAAGTCGCTCCGAAGGCCTTCCAAGCTTTAAACGAAATGTAGGCTCAAGCCGGCGTTCCAGCTGGGGAAGTTTCTCTTCTACCGGCAGCGAGTCGCAGCTACTTGGCGAAGTAGAAGCGGAAACGGCGACGGCGGGTTTCGGTAGATTTAGCAGGCAGCCTTTAGGCAGCCGTTACCTGGGCTTCGCCGGAGCGGCGTCTGATTATGTCCGTGTAACCGAGTGAGCGAACGCAGCAGCGACGAAAGAAAGAAAACAGTGAGTGTCGTCTAGCAAAGGGTGAGGTGGGTGATGACCCCGGATGGCACCGGTGTCATAGATGTCTTATATGACGGTTTCAGCTGACATGACATAGATGACACCGGAATGAAAACTGGAGGGTGGGGTGAGACATATACTGCTTTGCAGTAAAAATCATGAGCTAAATGCTGATGTACAGCCGGTAATGGAGTCTATTGGACGACTATGACTTAAACAGGATGAAATTCTGGGAAGTGGCCTCAGTAAATAGTGCTTAGATTGTGGCCAGTGAAATAATTTGTGGATGAGAAATAAGCGGCAATGACGCGGCGTGAATGAAGAGTCGGGAGGGAGAGGGATAGCTTGTGTGCAGTGACACTGAGATGGTTGGAATACTGTGAGGTGATAAAACCTGCGGCGCTGTTTTGAACGGCTTCAAACTGAAGGGTTAGTTGTGTCTGTGATGGATGCCACATGGCTGCTGACGCCTATTCCAGTTTCGGTCGTACGAAGGTTAGGTAAGATAATTTTTAATGCAAAGCTTTTTCTTGTACCCCCAACGGCTCTTTCGCGACCGTTGGTGTCAACAGCAAAATCCCGTGAACAAATAAAATAGTTCCCTGGCACTGCCAGGAATAGAACCTGAAACTAACCTGAAGTAATAAGCCGAGAGCCTTTTGTTTTGCCGATTTAGCTACGAGCCCACACGGAGACAGGGAAGACAGGTGGTGCACTCACCAAGCACATCTACGGGTTTACCCCCTGTATTCTTCCTGAATGCCACGTGATAGCATCAGGCGACCTCTCCCGCCGCTGTGCGCTCCGCCCACGTCAGGTCTAGCGGCCCTGTGCGCGCCTTGCTCATGTGCTAGGAGTTCTAAAAATTAAAGGAAGCTGAGACCAACGCATGGCCTCTCACTTCTAGTACGCCAGTATACTAAAGCCTGTGCACTCCAGTGTTCACGCAAAAAATAACAGCTCTTTGTCGTCCCTCCTTACCCCGAATGACACATCAAGGAACACATTCAAGTACTCCTTGATAGCCAGGCCATCATTCCAAGCCCCAGCATCAAAGAGGACATAAACATGCTTTATATAATGATTATTAAGGCGGTTGAGCAGGCCATTGGTCTTCCCATGAGTGCGTCCACCGAGAGGCTGCTTAGCACGGCGCTTACAACACGGTGGAAGAGCTGATAGAGGACCATCTTTCTAACCCCAAGCTCCGATTGAACATAACTGCGGTGGGTCGCCGCATCCTTCACCAGATTGCGTGGGCAGCGCAGAATGTCACTCCGCTTGATGTACTCCCGGGCTCTTGGCGACAAGATCTAAAGATGCTCCCTTTACTTAGAAATATGAACCCCTCATACGACGAGGGTCGCCGACAAGCACGAGCTCAAGCCCCCAACACCACCCTCAGTGGGAATCATGCAGTTATCTCCCCAGACGCCTCCCAACATCGAAAGCAGCAGTACGCCATCATCGTGGCTACCTCCAGCAACCACCTCCTCGCGTGTGCCTCACTCAAGACCCAAGACATGACGCAGCAGAAGAGGCCGCCATCGCCTCGGCTCTCACTTAACCAAGGGTTCGGAAGGTAGTCACCGATTCCCAGCAAGCCTACCGGAACTACCACTTGGGTTGGGTGTCCTCTCCACGAACGGTTCCTACTAGCTCATCTGGACACCCGCTCATGCTTCTATGGAGGTCAACAAATACGCGCACCAACAAGCCTGCTCTTTTACCACCGTGCCATGCAGCTAGCTGCACGAGTACAGTCGCCCGCTTGTCTTGTTCAGTCACATAACTCAGCATTATCGCCTTCAGAGAGAGACCCTACCTTCGCCTTACGCTGACCTTTCCAGACAACAACAAACTACTCTACGGCTCATATATACCGGCTCCTTTCCACGCCTGATGCGTCTTCACGCCGGAATCACTACGACGCTGAATGTAAATGTTTCTCAGAAGTAGGAACACTCCGCCATATAATCGGGCTGGGCGACTTTAGCCCTGAGCACCCTCCTCTCTTTCAGTGAACTACCCAACAAGAGCAATGGGAGATGCTGCTGTCCAGCCCTTCTCTCGCTACCCAGCTTCAGCTGGTGGACAGAGCACAGGCGGCGCGGACTGAATATGGGCTCCAGTGAAGTAGGATCCATTCCCCTGGGCCGCACTCTGGGCCGTTCAGAAATCTGAATAGAAGTATTTCCTCCTTCTCCTGTTCCTCCTCTCTCTGCTCCTACTCCTACTCCTCCATCTCTACCGCCGATCTCGTCACCTACGTCTGCAGCGGCAGAGATGGAGGAGTAAGATCCTCTAACGACGCGTTTGAGCTTCTTTTGATTTTACAAAAAAAAGAGTTTCCGCTCATGTGCTGCAATACAACACAACCAACCACCCTTCATGCCCCATGCTTTGATTTAACCTTACCAAGAATATCTCTCTGAAGCAACAGATGGTGTGGTTAAGTGCATTTCACTTCTCTCTGGTTTCACTATTTCTACAGCCACGTGAGTGAATTTAAGTGATGTCGCATGGGCAATTGCTGTCGGTGCCGTTTACACCTTTGCTTTCCAACCACATTCACAGGGTAGATTGGCGTGAATTTTTTTTTAATTTCAGGCTAAGCGTGTTTTATATTTCGCCGAAGGTACCCGAACGTGCGAGAGGCTTCGGAGCAAATCATATCAATATGCGTTGCCTAAGTTAGCGGTTAGGTCAAGTGCACGCCGAGGTATTTGAATGAAGGGACTCAGCTGATTGGAACAGAGTTGATATGATATGAGTGCTGAGGTATGATATGTTCCCGTGTGAATGACAGTGATTTGCACTTTGTTAGGTTTAATGGCATGTGCCATTCGTTACACCAGAGGGAGATGTCGTCTGAGTCAGTTTGCAGGGTAATATGATCGTTACTGGCGGCAGCACTTGTGTATAAAACACAATCATCTGCAAAAAATGAGAGTTTCGGTGTGATGTTTAAGTGCAAGTCATTTATTTAAATTAGGAGGCGTAGAGGCGATAGACTTGCCCCCTACGGGACACCTGGTGTTACGTTGGTTAGATTAAACTCGTGATGATTATCAGAGGTAAATTGTGTGCGCCCCTTCAGAAAGTGTTCGATCCATCAGAGGAAGTTAAATGGAATGCTTAAGGTTGACGGTTTTTTTCAGTAAATGGTTATGGCTAACACAGTCGACGTCTTTTGAGAAGTATAAAAAGGCGGCGTCTATTTGAAGGTTATTGTCCATTTGTTGCAGTAAGTCGTGGGTGAATTTCGTGGGTGTGGCATTTTCCCCATGTGGTCGGGTTTTTTTTACTCACTTTTCTGTATAGACGTTTTTTTTTCGTTTTTCGAATGGATTCCTATTTAGTCGACGTTTGCAACGAAAGGAGAAGATACGCGGCCAATTTTTTCTTTGCGTTGTTTGGATAGCTATTAAATCTTGTCCTAGATACTTCTTACTGACCATGTGAGCGTACAGTTCCCAAACAATCAATTTATTAGTTTTGCATACGGAAATACTTTGACATTACCAAACTTACTTTCTATGTTTCCTTAGATATCTGCCTTCTAGAAACCATATTAACATTTGCTTTCTCTTTCAGGCGTACGTAAAAATGCTGGCAGACGACTGCAATTACCGAGACACCCGGTTACAAGGCCTAGAGGAATTTTCTGGCGTAAAGCTATTTTTCCTCTCTAGTGCAATGGTAGGAGAATTCCCCCCAGAAATTCTCGATCATTTGCTAGTAATTTAAAGGAGTACAAAATTTATCATTCATACGAATTCTTACAAATCTATCTATTTCCAATTACAGATATATTGTCGCGTAATAGGAAACAAGGAACTTGAATATGAAGTGAATAACAGCAAGCACGCCCCGAATTCTTACAGGTGAGTTTGAGTTGTCTTGACTACCAAGAAGAGATGAGACGCGACGCGCGGGTACACATCTGATACGTGACCTTAAACTGGTTGTCATTTAAATTTGCCTCCTCAGATCGGTTTTGAGCAGCTCCAAGCATCTTCGTAAAACGTGCAAGTTCAATGGCGGGCGCAGACCTTAGGCTAGCCAGGAACTCCTCAAAGTTGCTCGGGGCAGGCAAATAAAAGACGCCATGGGATTCCCTTTTATTACCAGCGTAGCTGTTGCACAAGCCGTAAGTTGGGTGTTTCCGGAAAAAATACCTAGAAAAAGCGGAGAGCTCGTGAGCGCATGCCTCTCGGCGACCTCCACGTCCCCGGCTCGTGGAGTGGGTTTAGCAAAAAAAAAAACTCCAGCGTTTTTGCGAAGCGCTACCGTCGATGTAATACTTGACATGAGGGATACGAAGACATTGATCCCTATGACGATGACGACGGAATATTTATATAAACAATTTCAACCTTGTACAAATGCGTGCTTATGTGCGCTTCAGTGCTTACGTATCAGGAAATACTGCAGAATCGTTATGGTTCAAGCCTTGCGTGACTTAGTGCAAGCTTCGCCAGTTGAGCTGGAGGATTCTACAATGCTGGGGATCATTTGGCATCCTCAAGTCGCCGCGAAGAAGAGGAAGACGTCTCGGATGCATATGACGTCGATTACTAGCGCCCCAACTTTGCAAATAAGCAAGGATACCGAAACGTAACTATGTGTCCGGCAATGCTCACCTACAACAGCATCGCCACTGAAGTGCTCTGTGTGAGTGCAAACTTCCCTGAGTTTCTTCTAAGAGTTTCTTCTTCATGGGCTGGGCGTGGCCAGCTCTAACGGAAGTGGCTGAGCCCCAGTGCCTTCCTTCATGTGCCATGTCCGTTTGAAGTAGGAGACGGAGCAAGGTGATTCGGGAACTCCACATATCCCTCTCTCCCTTTTACATATAGATTGTATAACAAATCAGTACAGTAAATAACAAGGCAAACGAACGGTCTTGGCGCTAGGAAGACCACGAGTGGTGGCGTTCATTGTTGTGTTGTTGGTGGACAAATGGAGAAAGGCTCGTGCGAGGGCAGACAAGTCGGCTTCGTTGAAGGAGGATTTTACGCGTAGATGCGAGCGAAGAATCGCTGGCGTTGGCGCAAACGGTAAACGTCTTGTTGGGGCGTGAAATGACTAGATGAGGACCTGCGTATGGTGGTTGCAGTGGCCGGCAGGCACTGTCGACGCCCATGAGGCTATGGTTTATAAAAGTGGGTTTATTAAATAAAAGTGGGTTTATTGAAATGCTGCAAGTTTGGTCACAAACGAATAGAAGTTAAAAGACGGGCGTACGTATGATAGACCAGGTTGCAAAAGCTTTTTTGAGGTTTGGCCAGGACAAAGAAGGCTTCTAGGTACCCGCAACGAAGTGCCGTAGGCCATGTGAGGTGCGGCAGCCGAAATATCGTCTTTGATGACGGTGCGTAACCCGAGCAGTGCAAGTGCAAGGTGAAGAGCCCACTTCTCGGGCGATTCGTGAGCCATTATTTAGGCCCTATAGCTGACGATGTCACCATTCTGCTAGCTTTTTTTATATTTTTATGTTGGCCATCGCGGAGAAGGGATGTTAGGCCGTAAAAAAGCGTGGGACGTTGAAAAAAGCGCCAGCGGACGTTGATAATCTTTGCTGCCACACCAAAATGCGCTATCCATCAAGCCAAGCGCAGAAGCAACAGTTACGTCTGTAACGTCTTCAGTGTTCTATTACTGTAAAAGGCTGGTCGAGGGGTAACTGACGGAAATCTCGGGATGGAAGCGCAGAATCAGGAATGTGTGTGCCAGTGGCGTACATGAGTAAGCGTGGGTCCTCTGCAAGTGTGTTCGGATATAGCTTTGTCAAGAGGTGGATGCGAGGAACAGGGTGGACCGGTGAAAAAGGTTCAATGAGTCAGCGGAGGAGGGACCAAGCCCGTTTGGTGTTCAGTGCTGGATTGAGAGAGTCACAGAAAGTCTACCAGTTCGAGCGAGCTTACTGATCCGGGAAAGACTGAGCTTCTTGTGTGAGAAGGTTTATTAAACAGCGCAGGCGGCGGTTGGCTTTGTTTCAGCGCCAGCGGCGAATGAGTGAGCGGCGCGCGTCCCAAAGGTGCACTAGATGGGGGTCGATGACAGGGGCATAGGCTGTCGGGCGACATATTTAGTGTGCCGATCGCGAGTGCGGATGAGGGCACGAAGCGAGGCATCGGGATTAGTTGGGTCATATGTGGGGAGATCATCCAGGCGGAAACAAGGCCAGTCGGTGAGGGCCACGTGAGATCCCGGGCGACGTTTGGACGCATAAATGGTACACGGATTCAAATATTTGAATTGCCACTTCCGACGTTTTCGTAGAGGTGCAAACACGAAGGTTTCCTGTGCCCTGGAAGAGCGACCACGTCTGGGGAGTTGTCACTTTCGACCGAGTTGCCGAGGTGTGTTGTGGCAGGTGTGGCAGGATCGAGGTGGCAGGATCGAGGTGTGGCAGCATCGTTCAGGAGACCGAAACGTTCCTGGCTGCTTGTTGTGTCAAAGGTTCTGCCTGTTGGGCTGGCCTTAGCATACCCTCAAAAGAGGTGCGGCCAATTGAAGTGTCCCAACACCAGCGTACTCTGATGGGGGGGGGGGGGGGGGGGGGGGGGGGCGAGCGGGCATAATAGGGTGAAAGAGAGGGTAGCGGTTTGTTTGGGCGATGAATATTTTTGGTTATTCGTGTGATTATTGACTATTTTTATGCTGTGGGCAGAATTTGGGTTTGGTCTAATGAGGATGCCATGGTCATGGAAATATGGGGTAGTGTAGGAAGTGAGGTCTGCGGGGGTGTACATGAGGCGTTTTGAAATAAAAGTGATTAGGTGAAGGTGAAGGTAGTGGGATCGTCAGCAACGCCTGGGTGATAGATATCGTAACCAGGAAGTTTGGAAAGGTGGAAAGGTTCTTGTAGAATAATCCAGTGCGGCTGAGGCGTTTGTGATGAAAGAGTTTGCGGCGAGAATAGAGCAGAGTTCGCGGCGGACACCTCGACAGTTCCACTGCCATATAATTGGAGGACGAGACATCATTATAAGTGATCTTCGGCGTCCGAGGTGAAATTAACGTCTCGAGAGCAAAGTGGAGGGGGCTGTTCTTGCTGGGTGGGGAGCGTTTACGACGATGCCGATGGTCAAGGGCCTCCTCGATGGTGGCGAGGCGGCAATCGAAATGCGAGAAAAGATTGACCATGAGGGCATAAAGCTGAGGAATTGTCCGTGGAGCGGTGGGTAGGAACGCTAAGGTCGATGGACCAGGCGGGGTGAGAACGTTACGATAGGTGACGGATGACTTGATTGGCGTGGCAGGAGGATGTACAGGGTTGGTAGGTGTCCCGACGGAAGGCTGCTGGCTCACCTCCCCCTGTTGTGCTTGAGTATGGTCTGGCAGGCGAAGTCGAACATGCTGGGATGAAGTGACGCTGCGATGAGAAGGTGGAAACCGGTTCTGGCGGTGGGATCGGGAGCCGTGTTGCTGCTGGGAACGGGGCCATTGTCGATGTCTGGACTTTAGGAGCGTTGTCGTTTTCGCGACGGAGATCGCTGACACTGGTCTTGACGATCTGAGCTGGTCATGTCGAGGGGCAGGTCTATCGGCGTGGCGGTTAGCCAAGCGACGTCGGTAGGCGCGACGTGCTGAGTGCGCGTCGGCATCCATGCGTGTAGGACGCTCGGGCGAAGTGCTGGCGTGAGCTCCCCGGCAGAGGCGGCACTTTGGAACGCAGTCGTGTTACTTATTTGCTGCCAGTCCGGTGATATCCTGG
Organism: Haemaphysalis longicornis; assembly: GCA_013339765.2. NCBI lineage: Eukaryota > Metazoa > Arthropoda > Arachnida > Ixodida > Ixodidae > Haemaphysalis > Haemaphysalis longicornis. Next base: position 188,783,972 of record CM023453.1, read on the forward strand.
AAGCAGGTAGCGCAGGCGCGGTGGATGGAGGTGAGGAACCGACTCCCACACGGTGGTCGATGTTGTGGCAGCGAAAGCAGTACTGGGTAGCACGTAAATTCAGTGTGATTGTTAATCACGTATCGTGGGATGGTGGAAACCGCGAATGCAATGAGGGCCCATCATATGGTGCGGCCCATCATACGTTCTGAGAGAATGGAAGCACCCGTGCTGATCAGGTTAGCTACGAGTTCCTCAGGCGGGGTGTTGGCTTTCACGCCATGGATCACACCGCGGCAAGAGTCTGTGGAAGCAGCAAGGTACGCGCGGAGGGGAGTGCCGGTGTTTTGAATGCGTAGGGATTGGTGTCCACGAAGCTTGGTGAGCGCTGACATTCTGAATGTGGAGACAGATACGATGTTTTTGTCCGGTTTCGGTTGCAGAAGGGTATCTTGAAGTTCGCTAGGTATTACGTGGGCGGCCGCTGCGACGGCCTGGATTACTGCGATTGGTTTGCATGTTTTCAGGGATAGATTGGATGGTCTGAACACAACAGTCTGTAGTTCTGCGCTGCGTCCACGAGATCGATACACCCTTCTCCAGCGTTCGGGATAATCTGAGGTAGGCATTGTCATCGGAGGATCGGCGGCGAGCGAGCAAAGCCGCTGCAGAGATGTTAGGCTTAGCTCCGGCAAGCTCTGGGAACCACCTTCATGGTGACGAAACACGGGCTGTCCGAGTGTTGATACTGATTGAGGTGGTGGTCGGTTGCCTCTAAGGATGACGGAACACGAAGTCGGGTGTCGTAGGTTTCAGTCAGCATGCGCGGAGAGATAAAATTCAGAGACGGCTCAGGCAGACCGAGCGACCGGATCTTCGTTTTAGTCCAAGGCAAATTTTGAGTGCAGTCGGCCTTTAACGTGACTAATCACCGCTGCAAATTCTCGCAAATACACAAAATGCCGCGTCCCTCGGACGAATATACAAAAGCGCTGGTAAGAGATTTCTGATAAGTCCAGATCAGGAAGTTTCGACCATGCACTAGAAATGTTCACAAAATCAAAAGAATTATTTTCTAACCCGTCCATTGTGTTCATTGTTAGTTCTTTAAAGCTACATTTGGCTACCAGAGCCAGGCAGATTGCGTTATAGTTTGTCTCTGTTTCTTTTTTGACGATGATGTGCATTTACTCTGTTGCACAAATTACATGCGTTAACTTCACAGACATTGGTTTTGCACTGTTGCATTGCGCAGAGTGCGGTTGGTGTTCTTTCACGGTATTTATTGCTGTTTCGGTCGCCTTTTTCAGTGCTTTTTAATTTTGCGATAGTTTCTGGGGTGGTGTTTAATATACACAGCTTTTATTATGCTAGTAGTTTCTGTTTCTGTTTGAATTGATTTATATTTCTAAATTCCTGACTTCTAGAAATTCTTTCAACTAATTATCTCTGTTTTCGCTCATTAATTCGAACACTCATTAATCGAACCTCATTAATTCGAAGTCACAACATTCGAACCAACAGATAATTCAAACTGGCCCATTGGTCACTGTAGAGTGACACGTATTTGAATGGGGGAAAACTCTGACTAACTGGAACCTGAAACACGTGCAACGGTTAATTCGAACAATATTGCCCATCCGCAAACACTACTTTTCGTAAAAGTCGAAGCCGATGGCCAAACTTCAATACGTGAACAGCCCCCGCAACTTCCCAAACCCGTAACCGCGTGCTTGCTCCGCGTATACGAACCGTACACATCAACGTGACCTCGTGTTTTTTGCATGCGCGCTGCCCGGATAGCTGAGGCGAAGCATGGAACGGTTGTTGCTGCCTGCGATGGTCTTGTTTGGGCACTGTGTATTCGCTGAGGTATTGGTGGGCAGGTGCTTTCATGCTCATGCATGCTATTCCTGAGGTGTGGGCGCCATATTGCAGGAGTTCCTACCTTCGCACTATAGATCGTTGTTCGGAAATGTTGAGCTGCGGCGCACGAGGTCACCGGTTCGATTCCAGGCCGCGGCGGCCGCTTTTCTGATGGAGGCGAAAAGCGAAAACGGCCGTGTGTACGAGGTTTCAGCGCACGTTAAAGATCCCCAGGTGGTAGAAATAATCCGGAGCCCTCCACTACAGCGCGCCTCATCGCCTGCGTTGCTTCGGCGCGTTAAACCACACAATCAATCAATGTATGTTCGAAAAGGCTCGCCTTATTCTTCGGGTTCGCATCTAGAATTGACCATTGCGTATCCCGTACTTTTGCAGAACGTGTTTATTGAAAGCGCACTCCGAAGCACGTGCAATACCGTCTACTTTATTGCGCATGCGTTTCTGGTAGCGTCCGCTGTAGAGCCAATCAAAGGAACCCCCCCCCTAGTTTGAACTCCGGCTAATTCGAGCAGATTTTCTATCCCCTCGGAGTTCAAATTGGCAACATTAAACAAGGTGGTTCATTATGATTGAAAAATAGAGCGCGACTTCGACAACTACACAAATAAAACCTGCGGGACAAGCGCTTTTCGCGTAGTTCTTCCTTGTGTCGTTGTCGAAGACGCGTTCTGTTTTTCAGTAGAATTGACATGTTAGACTTTATAATGGTTACATATGTTAGCTTTGCCAGTGATTTAATTGTGTGCAAATTTTATTAAGTTGTACTGTTGAAAAGTGTGTTTGCGATTTGTTTATTTGTGCTTCGGGTAACTTTTGGGGGGCTTTTCGATATATTTTGACTTTGTGAGGGCTCTGGTTAAGGCGCAGATTTTTTATTCGGTCAGTTCGTTTTTAGAATATTTTTTACTATTCGATTTTTATGTATCCTTTTTAACATTGTCATCGAACAAATACCTATGCACAATATTATACAATTGAACCTGTAAACATTTTCAATTTTGCACTTTTTTTGTGACTGCAGCGCGCTTGATCCTTTTGCGCCCCTTCGTTGGTGGTGGTGGTGGTTCCGGTGAAATGGCGCGTACCCACTCAGGGGGATTGGCCAGGAAGTGAGCTGCTTACCGAAAGAAATTACGTAATTTTTGTAGGGAAAGAAAAATATTTAAATATTAGGATGGATTAGCAGTAGATGAGTAATTCCTGTTTCTGTTTGCCTTTTCGCAACTTCTTTGCCTTCGTTTTCTGAGGGCGGTGCTTAAGATACATGTTTTGCTCAGGCAAAAAAGCCCTATTCTACGAAAAACCATCCTCGTCGTCGTCATTGTGGTTGGAGTGATTGCCCGGTCAAGAAAATGGCCGTCGCTGTAAAGACCAAATAAAACATTTGAACCGATGTAATTTGAACCCGGGTCTCCACAGGAGCACCCCTGACATGCCATCCCAGCGGTGCCATCCAAGCAGGTTGTGAGCGACGGAAAAAAAGTTGTCTTTTTCTTCGGAGCACATGTTAACGTGGAGGATCGCCCAAAAACCCGAAGCTTTCAGCGGGATAATGTTCCCGGCTGACAAAGTTCACGCAACTGTGAATTTGGAATTTAAAAAATGGAAAATAGCACGTGTCGCGTGACACCTGAAAACGACCGCATGTGGGTAAATCAGCTGAGATCCAGCCGCGCAGAAGGAAGATGTGGAGTGTGCCGGTCTGTTTGGTGGAATAATTCGCGCCGTAAGACTGAATACGCAAGCGAAGAATGAGACGCAAACACAATGTTGCAATTAAAAGTTGTTAATAAGTATCGACAGGCTTTAACCTTTACAGCGCGTAAGTAGACTTAAACGCCCCAAGGATTTTTTCTCCGCAACTGAATTTTATATATTTTTTTGTTCTTGTATTCCTCGTAGTTTTAGTTTTAACACTATAGCCGACCAATTATATCTAGTTACGTTGCTTTAACAATGAAATGTGCTACTTCGTCAATCATGTACTTCTCTGCAAGGCAGACCGTACCACGGATGGTTCATTGTCGCAACCTTTTCGTTCGTGTTTTTGTTTTCCTTTTCGCGGCGTTGTTTTATGAGGTCTGTGAATAAGATATATTTTTGATTTCCTCACTGCGTTTTTGTATTTTGCTGTTTTTGAATTTCTTTTTTATACGTCCTTGGCAGAATTATCCCTATTTCCGCTAATTCACGATAAAAAATTACCTCTGCCAATTACTGATTTTACGCAAATGATGGTTGTTACATGGTTCGGGCTGTTGGGGTCCTCAACATAGAATGCCGCGCATTCAAATTGTATGCGAGGGATGCCGTGAGGAGCTCAGGTCCAGAAGCGTTGTGGCATGTTTCAGTTGGAGGAAGTTTCTGCGAATAGGATCCGGGCGGCCTGGTCAAAGGAAAATGCGCCTCCAACCACAGAGCGCAAAACATCTGCCACCAGCCCCATGCGAGCAAGGGCCTTGAGTGAACAAGAGGACTTGAAGAGGCGAGGTGCTCATTGATGGTAGTGAAGGTGCGAAGCAGTGTGAGACCATGGCCACTTGGTGCAGCTTCACGGTTCTCCTCGCGAACGAAATAGCGTGCATGGAAGAAGTTGATTCATGGCTGGCCACGGTGTGAGTCGGGGGTGCTTCTTATTGGGGAAAAGAGAGACTTGCACCTGTTTGCACCGCCTCCTGCGAATGTGTTTTTTTTTTTCGGCTCTGTGACACTCCCGCTTTCTGGTCAGCCTGCAACCTCGATTTTTCTTTTCGTCACTGCTGCTAGGTTTACCAGTATGCGAATGAACTATACTGCACTGGGTGCCTAAAAATGGTTGGGTGTCGCTTTGAAAGTCGAATGCCTCACAAAACCCGCAACCATTTCTGCCGTTCAAAGAAAACCTCCGGTATGGCTGGCTTCGGAACATTTCCCGATACGGAGTGGCAACGGCAGCCGGTGGCAGCCGATCGGGCTCTTACAAGGTAGGAATGAAACGCAAGATGCTGCTTCCACGAAACATGTCAACTCTGTTTCCGTCCTATACCAACCTGCATGCAGCTATCTCGTTTCAAGGAGGGAAAACGATGCTTCGCGCGCCATGTAATACGTGGGCGCTAGCGAGTAATTAAGCGGAACCGGCGTTAGTGGCAGGGTAGCAAAACACCCTCGTCTATAGAAGAAAGAACTCCGGGGCTGAACACGCATACGTTGGACACCAGGGGCCAATTTTCTCTAAAATAGGGGCGTGGTTTTGAAACGACGGGGTAGCGTCATGCAAAACGCGTGTGTTCTGGAGTTCGGGCGTCGCTTTGAGCTGTTTCGGTGACGTTCTCACGTCCGTGCAGAAAGGCACAGTGGCGAGGGCGCGAAGCGGCAAGCCAAACGGCGGGGTGCACTCTCGCCCCTTGCCACAGTGCTTTTCTGCAGAGACGTGAGAACGTACCGAAACAGCTCAAAGCGACGCCCGAACTCCAGAACACACGCGTTTGCATGACGCTATCCATTCGTTCCAAAACGACGGCCTCTCATTTCAGAGAATTGGGCCTTTGCTGCAAGAAAACACAGCTTCAGGCGAGTATGCCGATAGTGAGGAACATTTGTATGTGGATTGAAAACTGAAGAATGCCAGATAACATTTGACCTGGTTGTATACATATCAAAGACGAAAAAAGACGCGCACCACGTACACGTGAATGTGGAGAGACTAATGAGCGCTTGCAAAAAAATTCAGCAACCCTGTAATGAATTCAAATGCTTCAGCAATCTGACGACAATTCAGCTAAAACGCTAAAGACCGTTTCGGAAGCCACGCAGGTGGAAGCTAGGATCGATAAATGTGTCATAGAGCAGAGTATAATCTTTTATAATAGGCAGAAGCCCACGCTGTGACAATGTATGTTGTGGAAGGTGACATCTTGCGAAGGTTTCAATCATGTGCTGCCGTGCCGAGGCACGCTACAAAACTTCGTCGGTACTACACGAGAGACTGGCGTAACAAGCCTGATAAAGAAGCGGCTCCAAGTGGACAGAAAATTCTCGCCGTGAGAAACAGCGCCATACAGCAGATTTAATATTGGCGAAATGTCAGTACAGAAAGAACCGATTGGTGATCGTCAAGTTGACAGAATTTTCGCGCTTGTTGATATCGGCTGTGAACCTCGAACCGCTGGTGCCACTGAAACAGCAAAGTGGCCTCTTTTTCGCTTTTTCCTGCGGGGTTTTCCATCGCTTAGGTTGCCCCCGTAGGGCATATTTTAGCAGTAACCAGAAGCACGACCGGCTGCGAAAAAGCTGACGAAGAAACGCGGACAACCACCTGGCAAGCACGTTCTCCTTTCGAGGCGTGGCCGATGATAACACACCCCAGTTTGTTGCGCCACATCTATTACTACGGGGAAATGACCCATTATTTTTCTCGTTTACAAGAACCACCTGACCAAGAACTTTAGAACGAATCTGCATTCCTTCCGTGCGGCTACTTCCGCTTTTGAGCAGCCGCCGCCACCGCCACGTCGCCGATAGCGAGCGGCACAGGTAATGCGGCGTGAAAGTGAACTGTCTCTCTAAATGGCCGAGAGGAGCACTCGGCATGCCGTACCAAAAGGTGCGTTCCTGTTTGACGTCTTTAATATAACTGAATTACCCCTTTCATTGAAAGACAGACAGACAGACAGACAGACAGACAGACAGACAGACAGACAGAAAGACAGACAGACAGACAGACACAGACAGACAGACAGACAGACAGACAGACAGACAGACAGACAGACAGACAGACAGACAGACAGACAGACAGACAGACAGACCAAAATTTCTGCGTTTAAGTAGGCCAAGAAAGACTACCGTCTTTAAAAGAAAGGAAAGGAAGCCCTTAAGGAGATCAAAAATAGGATAACAAGGGTATGGGCCATTGCCAGATTGAGCGGCCGTGGCCACACCAGGAAAGATTGATTGATTTTGGGGTTTAACGCACCGACGCCACTCAGGCAATTAGGCGCGCCGTAATGGTGAGATCCGGATCAGTTTTGACCACCAGGGAATATTTAACGTGCCCCGAAATTTCGGACAGACGGGCGTTTTCGCTTTTCGCCTACATCAGAAAAGCGGCCGCTGCGGTCGGGAATCGAGCCCACGTCCTTTTGCGCGCGCCATCAAAGGCTGGTCTGCGTCTCACCGCTGCAACGTTCCACCACTGCGCCGGGCACATGGAATCAGGGTGGTGCGGTTGCTGGCGCGTTGCGGCTTCCTGACAATTAACGTGCGGTGCGGCACTATGGACATAACGACGAAAACGACGGGGTTGTAATCGTGGGACGGCTAGTAAACAGCACATCAGTTCAGTTTAGTTTATTCAGTCAGTTTATTCAATCAATCGGTTGTACATTTGTCACACATGTAAGGGGCAAGGTTTACAAGAAGGCAATTTAATGCCTGAAGAAGTGTCGTAGCCTGTCCTTGTCAATAAAGTGTTCAAGGAGCATACTTGAAACGTAAAAGCAACCAGAGTTTGAAATTTTTGTAACAGTTTTAAAACATGCGACAAGATTGTTAAAGTGTTGCGCATCCTCTCATAGACAGGCCATGTCAGTATATGCCGACGAGCGGAAGGAGGCGCAAGTACCAGCACGGTCGCAATACGGAGTGGATTCCGTGTGGACGCGGATAGATGTCATGTAGCGATTTATATCAGCTATGCATGCGCGGTCAACGCGGATCATCTGCGCAAACTGGGGAAGTCATTACAGGAAAAAATCAGAATCCATTCCAGTCTGGGATGGTGGTGACGACCAAAGCTGTATAACGTACGCATCACACACATGGTTAGAAATGGTACCGGCGTTTCTTTTTTCACCATTTTGTTATGGTATCTACTACGGCCTTGTGACTACCTAATAGAGTCCAGAAGGAGTAAAGATTTACCATAGCAGCAAGAATGAACCTGTCCGTTTCCCTCCCGTGGAATCCCAAGTATTGACAGCTGATTGCAATTCTGTAAGGTTTTACAACTGCACTGTGGACAAAGTAATCATAACAGGTATATGGAACCTGGAGTAATGATAGACTTGTATTAGCGCCGAATTGCCACATACTTTGTTGTGAGATAGTTGTGATAAGTCAAGGGAGACATTCATTGGCTGAAATCATTCTATTTACATTCTCTTGCCGTAGAAGCCCATGTGCTGACAGCCGACGGAAATATCTCCAGCGTTTACAGCTTCAGTGTGACATAATTACTTAAGGACCACCAACTAAAACAGGGCGTATGGATCGAAGCGCTGTGGCAGCCAAATTTCATACAGTTTTTGTTAGGAATATTTTCGTACAAGACAAACAGCCGTTTTCTGAAACTATTCTTTTCACGTTAATGTCCAAGTATTCGCAGCAGACGGTAATTGTGTAACGTTTATATCTTCACTGTGCAGTAATATAGGGGAAAGTAAATGAAAATTGGGGTAAGGTCATATAAACAATCAATTGTCATTTAACTGTTTTCGCGAAAGTTTTCTTAAACAGCAATTACACATCCGTTTTCTACTGGGAATTCTGGATTCTTCTATAGCTTTGCGGAAAGCTGTGAGAAGGAGAGAAAAATGTTTGGTAAAGGAAAAGTATGCATACAGTCGGGCGATGGCCGCTATACAACAAGAAAACAAGAAAAGCAAGACCGAGAGAAAAGGGGTTGACTGCACAATGGAGCTCTCAAGATTGCACGACGACATGGCAACGCGCGTGTTGTGGGCTTCAAGTTCAAGCACCATGAAAGCGTTGAAAATTGTGGTTTCAAAAAGAAGAGAAACGTACACAATATCGTATTCAGTGGGTGGGGAGGCCGGTTCGGACGTATTCATGTAGGCGTAAAGGTAGATTGCAATTTGTGTGTTCCCGACGCGGATTGGAAGAATAGATAGGCTACACAAAAGAGCATTGCACAATGCGCTAGCCACCGAACAGGATGTAGAGAACTACTGCATGTGGCCTGCACCCTCAGGCACCAGGGATGTGCGCGTACATGTCCTGACAGTGTGGTTTCAAAAGAAAAGAATAATGTACGCAAAGGGGTAATCACTGGAACGGGAGCCAGTTGTGGAGGAGTACATACAGGCAATAAAGGTAGATCTCAATTTGTGTGTGCCCTCCTTGAGAGATGGGCGCATAGGCGTGCGCACAGTGGGGGCAGGGGGGGCGCCCGCCCCCCTAATCATCTGAAGGGGGGCGCCAAATTGGCCCATATTTTGCCAATCTAACACATTGAAGTAAAAATTTCTGCTCAGAAATATTTTGTATGTGTTGCAATTCTATCGCATTGAAATAAAAATTTCATAACCATCCCTCTTTGCACTGCGTTCGGACTACTCAGCTTTCCGTGGGAAGAGGTCGGGAGTTGCTGTAGGGGGGAAGGGGGGGCGCAGCGGTAAGACTTTGCCCCTCCTACTCGAGAACTCTGCGCACGCCTATGGATGGGCGAAAAGTAGATAGGGTGCACAAATCATAAACGGTTAAAGGTTGCCAAGTAGTGGTGCGAACGCAGCCTCTGTCCCAAGAAGAAATTGCATTGTCGAGTATTGCATTGCATTGCATTGGCTAATAAACCTGGTGTACTTGGTGACAAGGCCCGAATGAGCTACTAGACAATGAAAGAGTAACACTTTTTCCCGGTGCAATAGAGTTTATGCGGATTCGCATGGGAAACCCAAGGGTACGAATAATCAACAACGGGATAATAACACATAGGTCGTCAATTTTAATCGAAGAATAGGAACCTTAGTGTTCCGTAAATTTTATTGATACCAAGTGTCCCTGAGCTAAACTTATAAATGAGATAAGATTTCCGAAGTTCGCGGTAGCAGGGAGTTTTAAAAGTGGATTCCAAAATTGATGATTTAAGACGTTCAAATGCATGACGGGGACGTTCACATGGCTTGACAAAGGCAAACAAGAACGACTTTTTGCATGAGAGCGGTGATTGTTGAACCGCAGTCAGAACGGCGTTTCAGTTTGGCCGATATATTGTTGGCTACGAATAGTGCACTCGCGAAGATATACGACATTAGCGGAGTCCTAGTTAAAATTACCTTTTATACTTACGCAATAGCCTGAATTCGTGCTGGTGGCACGCTGTGTGGTGGTCATGTGTGGGCATACTTTGCATCGAGGTTTATTACAGGGTATGTAACCAGTACTTTCCGCGCGGGTGATAGAAGAGTTACTAAGAAAGTCACCTAAATTCTTATTATGGTCGGTAAAAAGCGCGTGTTGGTTCGGCAAATATGCTTCTTATACGTTCACTTTGAATTTGGATATTGCGATGAAATAAAACAGCTTTTTTCTTAAAGATTTCGTTACGGTATATTTGGTTGTCCGGTATAGCAGCGTCGTGGATAACTTGTTCCGGAGATTTTTTATTCAGGGCGGTGGTCTTAAGTTCTCGACAGTTTCAATCAAAATGGGCTTGATTTCTGCAAATTCTCCTAAAACGGTGGTTTTGACTATAAGGTACTGCTGTCTTGCAGTGTATGACACGGGTACTTTGGAAGTGCAAATACTGCGCGTGTCTGACGGTTTTCTATGTAGTTCAGTTTGTGAGCTCACCTTGGGAAGTAGTAACGGTAACGCCCAGAAATTTTGCACTGTTTGGGGGTATGAATGAGAAAGGGAAGTACTAGGATGTGCTACGTCAAATGCCTCAATGAAGGTTTGTTTGTTTGTTTATTTGTATATTTTCGGCATGATACACGTACATCACACGGTACATTTCAATTTTCATCTTCTGTCAAAGTGAACGGCGCAATAGGCGTTCGAGATGCCTGTCGAGGCCCCGTATCTGAAGATTGCACAACGGCAGTAGCGACAGCTTAACAAAGCACATTTAACAACGGAAGAATGCAAATTATGACAATATAATGACACACTGCGACGTAGGCAAACATGCATAAACTTAATTACAGGTTGATTTTACACCATAAAGCACAAGAGAACATAGTGTGATAACGCAATTCAAGAAATGTTAGGGACAGTAAAATAATCAAAAGAATTTTTAGCAAACTTAAAATTGTAAACCAGAACAAATAATAACCACACTAAAAGGTGTTATTGAGATCGGGGATGGTACTTATAGTATGTATGTGGCTTATAGTATGTATGTACTATACTTATAGTATGTATGTACTTATAGTATGTATGTAATGAAAGTGGAATACGAAATGACATCGTATTCAAAACCAATGTGGTGGCAAAAAAATAAAAAATACGGCCTAAGGTGGTCAGGTTCGACAATTATTTTCTTTGAAAAAAAAATAGTTTCATTTCTTTCTTCAGTAAGCCGATCGAACAAGAACTTTAAAAAACTTTGGTAATTCCGGGGTAGTTCTTTGAAAAGTGAGGAATTTGAAAACCTAACGTTTGTTTATGATAAGATGTGCGAACTCGTTGTTTTACGTATGGTTCATGCCTGAGGTCGTAACGACATTTTTCTCTTAAATGTATTGAGATACACGACAGGATCGGGTTTTCCATCGTGGAATATCTTAAAAGCTAAGCGTTGGAGATACATATTTTCTATTTTAAGGGGGTTATTTTTGTAAAAATACGGAAGGGTATGGTCGTCCCACTTAAGATTTTCTATGAATCGAACAAACTTTTTTTGTAAGATAGAGATACGGTCTAAGTTTCCTTTGGTAGTGGTGCCCCAGACGAGGATGCAGTAGCAAAGACGAGAATACATTAAAGCATAATATAACTGGCACGCAAACCACCTCGGAAGGAAATTTCTAAATCTGTTTAACATACCGATAGTCTTAGATAAGCTTATACGTAAATTATTAATGTGTTGTGTCCAGCTTAAATGCTATATAAAAGTGACGCCCAAGAATTTAACTGATGTCACCCTTTCAATCTTCTTACCAGATCTTCTTCTTACCAGACCAATCTTCTTACAATGCACATTGGAAATCATTGGCTTGTTCCAGGATCTAAATAGAATATATTTTGTTTTATCCGTACTTAGGGCGATGTCATCTGTCAAGAGCCACAAATGAAGTTCCTTTGACCACCTACTCGCTTTTCAAACCACAATCTCGAGATTAGTTACATGGAAAAACACATTCGTATCGTCAGCGTATAAGCCAATATTTGAAGTTTCAGGTACAAGGACAATATCATTAATATAAGTAAGGACAATAAGGGGCCCAAAATTGAACCCTGTGGCAAACCATACCTTATGATTTCAGAGGTAGATTTGGAGTTATTGATCGTCACAAATTGACGACGATTGTGCAAATAATTTTTACGTCATTGAGCGAATGCCGTACAACTCAAGTTTGTTAAAAAGAATATCATGCTTAACAGAGTCAAATGCTTTTTTGAAGTCTAGAAATATACCTAATGTATACGAATGGTTTTCAATATTTGTAATTATTTTTCTTTAATATCTGAGTGCATTTTCCACAGATTTTCCTTTCTAGAACCCGTACTGCTCATTTGCTGTAACATTATTAACTGTAAAAAAACTACTAAACCTGTTATTAATAACCTGTTCTATAACCTTAGAGAACACTGTAAGTACAGAAACCGGGCGATAGTTCCCAAGTACATCCCAAGCACCCCCTTTATGAACGGCACATACACGGGCAATTTTCATCTCTTCAGAAAAAATACCCGAAGATAAGATAGCGTCGCAGATGGGGGTGAGGGGGATATTTATAATAGCGACTGTTTCCTTTACTGGACGAACATTGATATCATCGCAGCCGCTCGCACAGGTACTTTTCATCTTTTTAATTATTGATTAAAACTTCGTACGGTGAAGTCGGTGCTAAAAAAATAGAAGTAGGAACTTTATCTCTTATATAAGCCCTAAAAGAGCTACGTGGTAGGAGCGATTCACCAGACGTTAGGAAGTAACTATTAAAATTATCGGCCAAGGCCGTACCCGAGTACGAACAACCGTCAACAATGATTTTGCCTGGGACGGTAACTTTGTTAAGAGATAGGAGGGACCTTAGTAGCGTCCAAGTTTTTGTGGTTTATCGTAAGCGGCCTTAAACCTAGTCATATAATACAGAGATTATTCAGTTGTTAGAATATTTCTTATTTTTTGTATTCTAACAACTTACCAATATCCTTACTTTTTATAAACTTGTGAAACAAACGGTCTCTGAATTTCATTTTATTTAGTAGTTCCCTAGTAACCCATGGTTTCCTAGCGTTCCGGAATTGTTTTTGTTCTATTAGAGGAAAAACGAAATTTTAGGCTTCGCTAAATACCTCTACAAATAAATCGTAAGCCTCATTAGGATTTGCAGTATTTAAAAAGTTTGCCCTGGTTAGTGTTTAGAGCATTTGTCGAAACATACCACAACTTCTTTCGTTAATGAATCTGTGAGAAGCCTTTTCTACCGCACCATGGCGGGCATTCGCTCCAGATAAAAAACAAAAAACTGCCATGTGGTCACTAATTCCTGCAGATAAAACACCAGCATACATGCACCCGTCTAGAGAACGCGTAAGGCAGGGGTCGATTTGGGAATGACTTGTATTGGTGACACGTGTAGCTACATCGATAACGTTTGTAAGACCAACTGAAGAGATCAATTCCAAAAGATCAGTGCTGGCGGCATCACTTACAAGCATGTTAATGTTAAAATCCCCTACTATTGCTACTTGAAGGTTCAAGGACAGTAAGTATTCACTTAGTCGCTCTAGGAAGTGAAGAAAAATATGTAAGGGACGGGAAGGCGGTCGGTAGATACCTGCAACAGCGAAAGCTTTGCCGGCGACTGCTAGACACTCATAGTCATCAGTGATCACAGTATATTCGGTAAGGACACGATACGAGATACCGTCAGCGATGTAAAGCGCTAGGCCCCCGCCTCTTTTACTACGCCGAAATATTGCCTCACATCAATAACGATCGAACTGTACGACATCATTTTTAGTGCTAAACCAGATTTCCGTAAAACCTAATACATCAAAATTATACTTCAGCTCTTCCATGTACAAAAAAACTTCCAGATTTGTTTCGCAAGCTTTGCGCTTTTAGGCAAAAAATAGACACTGAATTCTGTTGGCACATTATTTAAACAAGAATACGACGAAAAAAAACAGCATCATTATAACTGCACGACATTTCAGCCATGAGGGAGGCTGTGCCTGGTTTCCCATTACGGGATTCAAACGATTTTGTTTAGGTCATCTTCCGATTTGATGTGGATGGTACGGTCGCCGTGCTAGAAGTGTGGCATTTCACACGTGCGGCAATATCTAGAAGTGTGGCATTTCACACGTCCGGCAATATCTAGAAGTGTGAAATTTCGCACGTGTGGCTTTTAGGCATGGTCTCGACGGGGAAAAATGGTCGGTGGCGAAGAAAAGAAATCCGGATGAAGTGAAGAGTGGTGGTACAGTTTAAGAAACAATGATAAACGTGATAGTTTCCGCCGGTGTAGTAGGATAGGTAATGATGCGCGATGTTAGACAGCCGTGACGCTGGTATGACGTGAATAATCGCAAAAGATGAAACGAACGACACGGTTTTGAAGGGATTCACTTTGGTCAACTAAGTATGCTTTGTCAGGGTCCCAAATGGCAGATGCGTATTCAATTTTAGGTCTGATAGTTGTGTATTCAAGTTTGCAAAGGTTTGATGAAGCGCGTTTTAGTCTGTACTTTAAAAACCCAATGAGCTGTTGGTGAATGCGAGAATGATGTTGATATGATGATTCCATGTGAGGTCACAGTGCAGGTTAAGTCCCAGAAGGCTTTCCTAGCTCAACAGTCGTGTAATTTAGGGATAGGAAGTCTGAATGCGAGATGCTTGGTTTTTGAAGGACAAGAGTTTTGTTTGAGAATTATTAAGCGACATTAACCAAGTGGAACACCAAGTAGATATTAAGTCAAGGTTAGTCTGGAGGGCCAGTTGGTCCGTAAAGCAGGTTATTGTACGATTAATAACACAGTCGTTGCAGTCTTTGGAATCATGAGGCCCAACAAGTTTGGAGCACACAGTACTTCGTCTGCAAACGCTGTAACTTGTGCCATCTTTAGACATTTGCGACACTGCAGTGGTTTCAGCAGAATTGTCGCACTGCATGACTAAAGTAGCCCACCTTCACGTTTGTTGGAATAGTGTCACCTTGAAACACCAGCTTAACACAGCGTGATTTTCCCAGACGACTACCATGCTTGATGATCGCACCGCCCGTTGCCGGTTTAAGAGGGATGGGTAAGTCGGCATCCGGAATGGAGACATCAACATCATTTATGACGCCCACAGGAGCGCCTTGGCCTGGGGATAAGTAACGATGAACCTGCATCTGTCCCAGCATTGTGAGTTGGTGTAGTGCTTCAGCTCTGTCTCGAAGCTCGACGTCAATACCCAAAATATTCTTTCGGTGCTTAATCCTGACCTCCTTAATTTTACCCGGCAGAATGGCTTCTAAGGAAACAGAAATCGCCTGCCTATTCACCATCCTCAGGTTGTCATCCTTAGACTCCGGTACAAACAAGACTGTATGAATAGGGAACCTTCTCGGGGTAGTTACAGTCGATGCGCTCGAAAGTGAGGACGCTCCAGTTGAAGGAGAAGCCGCTACAGGCAGCCTCCTCTTCGCCTTCTTCCCGAGCAACAACCGGAATCCGTCATCAGTGCTGTCATCGCTGGGTGCAGAATGCAGCTCGGTGTCCTGGCACCCCGCCTAGCTCGGGAGGCAGATTCGCTTGCTTGGCGTGGAACTATCCGACGGCGGGTTAACCGGCGGAGTGTCCGCAGGTTATTCATGATCATCTCATTCATCATCTCCGCTTAAAGGGAGCGGCGTTCCGACGAAATAAACGCTGAAAAACTCAAAAACCCTTGAGGACTGGCAGAACAGGGGTCCGCTACACAAACACCCCACCGTCGTCGCCACCTTGAAAGATCGAGAGGTAGAAAGTGAAGGAAAAAAATAGCACCAATCCATCCTGTGAATGTGGTGGGAATGCGAAGCTGGAAACGGCACCCACAACCATTACCCATGCGACCTAACTAAAATCACTCTACAAATAGTGAAACCAGAGAGAAGTGAAATGTACTTGACCACACCCTCTATTAATTCAAAGTGATATTATTGGTAAGGTTGCATTAAAGCATGATGCAAGAAGGGTGATTGGTTGAGGTGTATTGGGGTAGCACATGAGTGGAAACTCTTTTTTTATATAAAATAATGCTCAAAGCCGGTGTTAGACGATCTCACTTTTTTGTCTCTGCCGTCGCGGACAGAGGCGAGAAGATCGGCTGCACAGACCGGGGAGGAGCAAGACGAGGATGAGGCGGAGGAGGAAATAGTTCTATTCAGATTTCTGAACGACCAAGAGTGTGCCCCAGGGGAGTGGTTTCTTCTTAACTGTAGCCCATATTTAGTCCGCCGCGCCTGCGCTCCGTCCACCCGCAGAAGGTCGGTAGGCAAAGAGGGGCTGTACAGCAGCATCTCTCAGTGATCTCGTTCAGTAGTTGACGGAAAGAGAGGAGGGTGCCCAGGGCTAAGTCACACACCCCAATTATGTGGCAGAGTGTTCCTAATTCTGAGCAAAATTTACATTCAGCGTCGTAGCTATTCGGGTGTATTGAGTGAAGACACGTCAGGTGTGTGAAGGAGCTGGATTGTATGAGTAGTTTTTTTTTTCTATGGATATGTCAGGGTAAGCCGAAGGTAGGATCTGTCTCAGAAGGTTATAATGCTGGGTTATGTCCCTGAACGAGACAAGCGGGTGACTGTCCTTGTGCAGCTCCATAGCACGGGGTGTAAAAGTGCAGCTTAGTGGGCGTATTCATTGCCCTCCAAGGAAGCGTTTAGCGGGTGTCCAGATGAGCGGAATGAACCCATTTGGGGAGTGATTTTAGCACACGCAGTGTAGGTCGGGACACCAAACCCGACTGCTAATTGCGGTAGGCTTGTGGGAATCGGTGACTACCTTATTAACCCCTGCTTGAGTCAGAGCCAAGTCGGAGGCTGCTTCTTGTGCTGCCGTCATGTCTTCGAACTTGAGTGAGGCACAAGCGAGGAGATTGATTATGTAGGCAGCCGCGATGATTGCGTACTACTGCCCTCTATGATGGGAGGCGTCTGTGTAGATAACTGCATGATCCCCATCGAGGGTGGTGTAGAGCACTTGAGTCCGGGCTTGTCGGCGACCCTCGTCGTGTGAGGGGTTCACATTTCTATGCAAAGGGACATCTTTAGTTCTTGTCGCCAAAAGTCCAGCAGTACATGAAGCGGAGTGATATTCTATGCTGCCAAGCCGATCTGGTGAAGGATGCGGCGAACCCCCGCAGTTGTGCTCATTAGGAGCTTCTGGATAGAAAGAAGGCCCTCTATCAGCTCTTCCACCGTGTTGTAGGGCCGCATGCTAAGCAGCCTCTCTGTGGGCCATGGAAAACCAATGGCTTGCACAACCGCCTTTATAATCATTATATTGTTCCGAGGATTACGTAGTGAAACCTCATGCTTTCCGCCTCAGAGACCATGGGGCTATGTGCCCGCGCCATGCCGGCTATGCGCCAAGCGCTGTCAGGGAACGAAGACGAACACGAGGATTTGTGTCTCGTTCGTACCGCGGCCACCTTGCCCGACTGGTGACTCTTCCTACTTGGTCTGATTTTCTGTAAATACCTGCTAGTACACCAGTAATCCTTGCGCCTACCTTGTAACAATATAAAGCATCTTTATGTCCTCGTTGCCGAGAAGACAGGTGGTTGACGTAAGTGATTCTCGATAGCACAAAAGCTTGAACTAATCGAAAGATATCGGATTCCTTGAGGTCTCGCTTCTTGGTGGCTACTCGCCTGATCATGTGGATGACTTTATTGATTCTGTGTTTGAGGCGCTGCAAGGATAAGTCACTCTTGGTGTTGCCCTGAAGATGTAGGCCCAGGATATTGATGCTGGGGCTTGGAGTGACGGCCAGGCCATCAAGGAGTATTTGATTGTGTTCCTTGAGGTGACGCTTGGCGTGAGGGCGGACGACAAGGAGCTGAGACTTTTTACGTGAACAGTGGAAGCCACCGGATTTAGCATACGGGCGTCCCTGAAGTAAGATTGGTTGGTCTGAGTTCCTTTAATCGCTGTCGCGTTTGCATTCAGCAAGGATGCAGGGTTAAACCGGTAGATGTGCTTGGTGAGTGCACCACTTGTCTTCCCCGTCTCCGCGTGGGCTCGTACCTAAATCGGTAAGAGAACGGGCTCTGGCTTTGTTACTCTATTAGTTACAAGTTCGATTCCTGCCGGTGCCGGTAAATTTTTTTCTTTGTTCACGGGAGTTTTGTGTTGACACCAAAGGTCGCGAAAGAACCCTTGGGGGGTAGAGGTAAAAAGCTTTGTTTTGCAACATGCCTGCAGGGTGGGATTCGAGCCCACGACCTCCAGAATACGCGTCTGGTGTGATGACCACTACGCTACCAGCGGTGCTCTGCTTCCCTCCACTTGCTTCGGTATTAATGTTGAAGTAATTGTTTCCTGTGCTTAGGGGGTGGCAGCAAGCACCACCGCTACTACTCTGCGTGAACTGGAGCTTCTTTTTAACCTGCGGGCCGTGACTCGATCGTCCATGATATGTCGGCAGCGGTCGACCAGCGTTTAAAACTCATCCACTCTGTATGGCTCCAATACTGCCAGAACCGAGACCCTGGAAATTGATGTAGCGAATGAGCATGGGAAATCTGGGGGTGTTGAATGAAGACAGAAGAAAAAGTAGGCAGTCAAAAAAGCCAAGCAAACCGATGGGGAAAATGTGGTAGGTCATTTATTGTTTTTGAAACAGATATAATGTTTTGAACGGTATAAAGAGGCGAAATAAAATTCCACCATCTTCCGACGTGGGAACCCTGAGGGGATGCAAATCCGTGGAGTAGTATCGTGTTAATTGGTTGTCTGAGTAAAGACACGTGTAGTAGCGTAATAAATGTCATCTTTATTTATCCAGTAGTGGGGAACGTTTTGCGGCTTCTCGTTCTCGAAGCGAAGAATCCGCTGTTCGCCGCTGGCGTTTCGAAGCGTTGTCACGTTGCCAAACGCCATCTGGATCAGCTACTGGCGTTTCAAAGCGGCTTCTCGTTCTCGATGCGAGGAATCCGCTGCTCGACGCTGCCGTTTACGTTCGGCATCGCGAGCTCTGCTCTGTGCAGAGGTGTGCCAGCCAGTTCGCTGACGGAATCGTTGGCGTCCATTTGCAGTCATCGGACGGCGCAGTACCGAAGAAGCAACTGAGCGGAGCGGGGTCGGGTTTATTTGCAGAGCAGAGGGAGTGGAGAGGAGAAGCAGTACGCATGCGCGTGATTAGACAGCTGGTGTGCAGATGGGAGAGGAGGAGCAGGGCGCGCTAGCGCACAGGTGGTGTGGAGAGGAGGAGGGGAGAGAAAGCGGCGTTATCACAGCTGTTGTGGAGAGGAGGAGAAGTGCGGACGCCGGACGACGGATGGTCGACTAACGCGATGCTTTGCATCTAAAACTGCCCTCCGAGTGGGATCCTGACCCACGACCCCCAGACTCTTTAAAAAAACTATAAAAGTAATAAAGATCCTCTGGCGGTAAAAATTAATCTGTATCCCTCCACTATGGCGCGCCTGTAATCTAAGTGTAACTTCGACGAGTTAAACCCGGTAATGAATCGATATCTTTTGGGCCTGCGCGACAATAAGTCATTTTATTGCCGTCTTAAGGCGACATTATTAAATTTCTCGTTCCAACGGTGCTGGTACACGCTAGGTTCTGACAAAAACTGCTTGCGGCGGCTGGATGTGTATAAAAAGTCGCACCGAAAAACATAAACCTTGTGGCGTACCCAACTTTCTGGGTAATTAAGGAATTCATCGTACTAGCGAACATTAAGACAGCGACAAAGCTAAAGAGAAGACAAACCACATGCTAGAACTTCAACTCAGTTTAAGCCACATAAACAGGAAAACACCCATAAGTACAGAATATTTGAAGGGCTTATCATCAAAACGTAGTGAAAGACTATCGCTCATATCACAGGCCACATTACAGCGCCGGCCCATACCACGTAAATAGCGGAAACTAAACCGACACATGCGAACAGCCTTCAGCCATCGCCCATGCTCAACCACCTTCCCCTTTCCAAAAAATTGAATTTCTTTGCAGATAGCGCCAAGGAAGGTGCACTGCCGCAACTTTGGTTAATGCGCTGTAGCTATCACTCTTGAAGAAAAGCCCAATAAATGGTGTTAGGACAATTCTGATTTCGCCTAGTATTATTCACTTGCCATAATTACGTAGTTCAGAGTGAAGTTCTAAATATTGCAGAATTTCCGCATGCTCTCAATACATTGGCTTCCACGCGAGGGAAACAGACAGCATCGTGTTAGTCAGCTAAAATAAGTCTAGTCCCCCAACTTTCATTCTGGTAAATAACTACGAAGTACGGTCAATAAAAATTACAACCAATGTGTTAGTTTTGGGCTGCTCGTGGAATGCGCCTAGCTTCACTGATCATTTACTTTCACACTGAATTCGTGTATGTTTATATGAGTTATATTTGTCAGCAAGAACCTATTCAATATGCGAATGGGTCGTTCATATAACAGGGAATCTTTAAAGCTTGATGTTGAGCTATCACCATACGAGCTCGTTAGTGCGAATCTGAGGAGCAATGTCTTTGGCTCCTCAGATTAGGATACCTACATCAGTAAAAAGCCACACCGATATCGCCATAGGCGAGTGGTAAAACAGAATTAACAAAAATACGTTTTTTTTTCTCTCTTAGGGGTGAAATTTTCGAAAGCCCAACGATATTTTAAGTGTCTATGTCCAGCAGTGTCGGCTGGGCGTTGACGAATCAGTCTATCAGGCAAGGATTAACCGAGCATGTCTCAGTAATCGCTGGTACTCAGAGGTCCGTCTTTGTACTTGTTATTCATATATTTTCTGTTTTCGAATTTTGAAACCTGGTTGTCAGACAGAATACGTCTGCCGTGTTATCTACGTTACAGATTAGGTTTTTTGAAAACTGGCATTGACGCTGAATTTTTACTTACAGGGTTAACGTGCGGCTTCAGAACTTGGAAGAGTTTTCTACAACGTTCAATTGTTCAAACAGTTCACGTATGAATCCTGACCGGAATGAAGCATGCATTTTATGGTAACGCAACGACTGCAAAAAAAGTATAGTTGCATGGAGTATCCACCTGGCAAGTCACCGACAACGCCCATGTCGACCTCCATTAACAAAATAAAACTTCGCTTTTGTTCTTCCCATTTCTGCGCTCCAGATCAACTCTTATGCCCGGCTGCTAATACATGGTTGGCAGCTTTAAAACTAAACGATAAATGCGGACATTTTTTCCTGCTGCAGTGAATTTACCATCGACGATGACCTTCAGTATTCCGCGTCCTTTGATCGCGCACGCTCAGTAGATACAGGGTTTGGGAAAGTGATATCGACGTCGCAAAATCGTACCTCCTGGCGGAACTTCCTTTGCTGCTGGAGCCGTTATAAAATACGAAGTTGTAGGAGATTTCCATTTGTTTAAGAGATCTCCAGAATGCCGTCCCCACATTAAGCCCCTTGTATAGCACAGGCAATAAAAACTTCCAAATACTACGTATCCATAATGCCACTCTCGACAATATTGCTACGAGGACGTCGCATGAATGGCGGTGTACTTACAGGTATTTACAAATTATGTACAGTCCAAGAAGGAAGAGTTGCGTTAAGGGCAGGAAGGCGGCTGTGGTTAGAGTGAGCCCACTTCGACAGCAAAATATACCTCAGCCTTTTTACTTCGTTTGCTTCAACCACTGCAAAAATGGCTGGCGTTTGCTCGGTCCACCTAGGAGGACGAAGGAGCACGATGATGACTGGACGCAATGTAAGGCTTTAGGCGTCCGATATGGACAATGGCCGTTTGGTGGCAGCCAGAATACGCCGGAAGAAGCGAGGCGGAAATCAAATAAGTCACTTCTGTGACCTGGTTTTATGCACACTACAGACCAGTGTAGCACGGATTTTTTTAAGGAACAACTACAGATGTAGTCCTGGTCTGCGAATAGAAGATAAACGGACAAGGTCCCCAGTAAAATAGGTGACGCTTCGGTGGCGGTGACCATGTTTTGTTAAAATTGGGGCACTGACAGTATAGCTTGGACGAACTGACGTGCACGTGCAAGTTGGGCCCGTGTGATGGCCGCATTGGCGTATTCTATTGCAAATGAATGGAGCGATTCGTCCATCTATAAAGAATATTCACGTCCGCAGTGAATATTCAAGGGAGAAATGCAGCTACGTCACGGCGGGCTGAGTTATATGAAAAGGTGACATGGTCCCAATCTCTGTGCATAGCTGGCACATGCATCGCAAGCCTGTCATTTGGAATCCGGTTAAGCCGTTCAGGAAGCTGTCTTACGGTAAGTGCGTCTTAGGTGGAGTAAGAGGTGAAGATGTAGTTAACAACTAGTACAGGGAAGTACCGGCCTCGGTCAGTGAGAGGGAGAGTATAAAACTTTGTCGATTAGGGACTGATGTTGTGGGCCTCTGTTTCCGTTAAAGACATCCCTAGTCCGCCACTCCTCGGCTGCGACTGCCTCTCCTCGCTCAAGTCGCCAAGTTGAACTTGGTATGCGGGTCTGGGCTCGCCACGGAATTCAACACAGTTGCGCTAATTGGTGATACGACTTTCATATGGTAAAAGGATCGACACGACGAGGACACAAGAAGAAAAATAGCGCTGGACATCAACTGGGGCTTAATTGAAGAGAAAGACACCATATTGTTACAGGGAAGGTACTCACAGAGGTATTTACAAGGAGGAAGCCAGACCAGGGTGTCCAGTTTCACGCAGAAACTAAATCGAGTCCGAGCGTCGTCAACTTCTTCTAGCTGCTCGGTGCTCATCAGCCCATCTGCACGATGCATGGCCTGCACAGACACCGACACATACCCGTCGGCTTAGTATAGAAGCCAACGTCCTCGTCACGTAGCCTCCGAAAAAGCACCGACTCGGAAAAGCACCGACTCGGCGCTGACTAAGGTGTTGCGTCCAGGCTGGGAGAGTTACAGGGCTTCCGTCCCAGTACATGCACGATATCGGTCTTCGGCATGGAAGACGGTGTGGATGGTGCAACAGGACTGATCTCATACCGCACACCGGTGACCTCCTGCAGGACCTTGTCAGGGTCATGATAAGGTGAGAGAAGCTTTTCAGAGGAGCCCACACGGCGAGAAAGACGCTACAAGAACACGAGAGTTGCAGGAGGATAATGCACGTCGCGGTGCTTAAGGTCTTCACGCGTTTTCTGCAAAACCTGCCAGGCCGAAAAGCGCTCGCGGGCGACCTCACGGCCTAGCGTTGCTCGATAAATAGCTTCGTAGGGGTATTCGGTCGGTGAAGTGATCGATGAAGGGATCAAGGTGTCGACCGGCAAGTGGGCCCACGTCCATAGAGGAGATAAATAGAAAAAAACCGTCGCATCGTGGTGCGACGAGTTGTACGCAAAACTCACGTACGCCAGCTTAAAGTCCCACTCTTTGTGATCCGCGGAGACATACATAGACATCATGCCCGTAAGCATTGCGGTTAAAACATTCCGTGAGTCCATTGGTCTGGGGATGGATGATGTGATGAGCGTGTGTATCGTGGAACTCAAACGAATGAGATCAGCGACCACTTTGGAAAAAGTATTAACCTCGGACGGTGTGAAGTTGAGGTAGAGCGCCGTGGTGTAAAATAATGTCGTGAAGGAGGAAGTCAGCGACATGAGTCGCACAATTTGTAGGTAGCGCCATGGTAATAGCAAAACGGGTAGCATAGTCTGTTGCCACGGCAATCCACCTGTTCCCGTAGGTTGAGAAGAGGAAGTAACCAAGGAGGTCCATCGCTACACGGTAGAACGGTTAGCTTGGTCGGCACGTTGACGGGCAGTAAAAGACCAGCAGGTGTCGTTAACTGTTTCAGTCTTTATTTCAGTTAACTGTTTCAGACCTATATAGGCCAGGCCAGAAGAGGAGCCCCCTGACGCGGTCATAGGTGCGTGTCAGACCTCGATGGCCTACAGTAGGTGCATCGTGCAGTTGATGGAGCACCGACCGTCGAATGTGTTCCGGAACGACCATGAGCAAAGCAGGCTGAGGCCGAAATTTGCGGCGGTAAAACACCCCGTCTTGTAATACCTACGCCTGCAGCGAAGGATCGTGTAAGGATGAGTGCAGATTGTCCATGATCGCACGTAAAATTGTGTCATGACGCTGTTCATCTTCAATATGAATCAAATCAGAAATAGCCAGGACACAGGCGCCGGAGTCATGGGCAGAGGAGCCAGACGGATCGACGGGATTTCGAGACAAGCATTCCGCATCTTTATGCCTACGACCAGATTTGTAGGACACAGTAAAGCAGTATTCTTGTAAGGTCAAAGCCCAGCGCCCTGAGCGGCCCGTGGGATCCATTAAGGAGGACAGACAGACAAAATAAAGGGCTAAAAAATAAAAGCCCAACCTGTACCACATACGTATCACGGGTGACGCCAATTAAAAATAAACAAACTGGACCGAAGTCAAAAAGAGTTTTTACGACACAGGAAAAGAAGAAAGAAAGAAGAAAGAAGAGAGATCTATCACGCGTGTCTGTCAGCGTGGTCGCTTGCTTCTAAGCCGCTTGGTTTTTCGCTTTCCTCGTTCAGGTGATCGGCCAACCTTCAGGCAGATTAGCGGTTGTTTCCCGTCATTCTTTTGGTCTTTTCTTTTCTTCCAGATTGCTGGTTTCCGCGCCTGGATGTCTTTTGAGTCTCCTGGCCGGGGGAGTTCCTCCTGGGCGGCCTCTATTCGTCCGCAGGACGTGCAATTAGAAGCCCTAAAGCGCAGTGCGCTGGGCAGCATCCCGGTGGCCCTGGTGCCAGTAAGTGACCCGCAGGCTGTACAGGCGGCACTTCGAGCGGCTACTGAGAACTTCGATCCCATTACGGAGGTTCGCCCGTTTGGCAAAGGTGGCGTCTTGTGCCGATCGTCAGACGAGACCTGCGTCGCTGACCTCTTGAAATGTACAATGTTTGCCTCTGTTCAGGTGAGTGCATTTATCCCCCCTCACCTTCCTTGCGTGAAGGGCATCGTTCGAGGTGTTGATGTTCAGATGACACCTCAGGAGGTACTAGAGCAGTTTTCGGTAGCGGGAGTCACCTCAGTTTACCGTTGCAGCCGTGCTGTAGAGAAAAACAGGGTGCCAACAGAATCTGTCACCGCTACATTTGTAGGGACCGCATGTCCATCGGAGATTAAAGTATGGCCACTCATTTACCGTGTGGAACCTCTCTCTCCTCGGCCTCTTCAGTGCCACAGCTGTTGGCGTTTCGGCCACACATCCAGGGCGTGCAAATCGTCTCCCCGGTGTCGCGCATGCGGTGAGAGCCATTCTGTCGAGCTATGCACTGCCCAAGATGCCAAATGTTGTTTGTGTGGACCGGAACACCCAGCTGACTATTCTAATTGCTCTGCTAGAGCTCAACAAGTCCAAGTTGTTGAGGTCATGGGTAAGCGTCGCTGCTCGCGCGGGGATGCTGTTGCCATTGTCAAAGAAAGGACACATGGTTACGCTGGAGTTACTGCCAAACAATCTCCGTCACTCGGTTCCGCAGCCGTAGTCAGTACCATTGTTGCCGCGGGGGAAAAAGCGGTTGCCAAGATCCAACAGCCTTCCCTCGCTGACCCAGCTTTTGCTTCCGTGGTTGCAGCGGCCGTTGAGAAGGGTGTCTCTTCAGTAATCACCCAGTTAACTTCCAGCATAATCGACTGCGTGTCCCGCACAGTGGTGACTCAGCTGGCGCCATATTTGCAGCCCGCTCCGCTTTTGTGTACCTCTTCTCCCAAAGTGATCCAACAAGTTTCCACCGCCACTTAAGGTCCGCTGCCCTCAGCAGCTAATCTTGCCTCGGATTCTGTTAAAGTCTCGTATACTCTCACTACCTCTGTGCGTGGATCGGAACATCTTACTTACGCTGAGGCTGGTACTTCGTCTGTTCGTGGTCCTACGGCCGACACAGAGTATTTGCCCCTCCTTTCGCCCTCTTCAGACTCGGACATGGAGCTTCAGGATTGGCCCATGGAGTCTGTAAATCAGTCTAGTAAACGTTCCGGATCACCTAGTACCGAAACCATGGAAGTGCAGCCAAAAGCAAAATCCAAAAAAGGTAAATCTGTTTCAAAGCCCAAGGATCAGATATTAGAGGCTGCAGTTACTGCAGCCGGTCTCTCTGAATCATAGGGGTTCTAAAAGTTATTCAGTTGAATTGTCGCTCTGTTTTGGCAGGCTTTGCAGATTTACTTTGTATTGCTCCCAATTTTCCCCAGACGTAATTTTGCCACAGGAAACCTGGCTTAGCAGCAACCAAGAATTTGGTGTTTATAATTACCGCACCTTTCGGCTAGACAGACGTGGGGGTCTGTTAAATTTGATATCTACAATGTTTGCTCACAACGCGAACGTGTCCTTCAACCTTCAACGCCCCTACTATGAAATTTTAGTGCTGGAATTGAAGCTACCTGGTTGAATCCCCTTCTCATTGGCCAACATTTACTTTCCTAGTGGCGTCGTTGATTTTGAACCACTTGATTTGGCCATTGCTTCGGCTGTACCTCCAATTATCTTTGCAGGAGACTTTAATTCCCACCACGTTACTTGGGGCTTCCGGACGGATCCTTGCGGTAATCGCTTGTTCGATTGGATTACAGATAACAACTTAACATGCATAAATTCGGATTCTCCAACCTACCATAAGGGACAAACGCAATCTGCTTTGGATATAACTATATATTCTCGAGGTGTTTCAGTGCCTTCTTGGTCGACCGTTGATGGCGGGTCGAGTAGTGACCACATCCCAATAGTTTTTGACATCGGTTATCCCATCCGTTTAATTAACCACTAGAGCCGATCTTTTGTCAATATAAAGGGTTTCAAATCTCTCTGAAGGAGTCCTTGTCCTCTCTGGTCACACAAAACGAAGCTGAATGTGCGACAGGCCTTTGTTCTGCCCTTTCCACTTCAGCTCAGTCGTCATTATTTGAAGTGATGTCGAAGAAGTCAGTATCATAGCCTAGTGCCTGGTGGGACGAAGAGTGTTCGCGCAGCTTTAGACGTAGAAAGGCAACCTGGAATAAGCTTTGCCAGAACTTATCCCCGCTTAACGGGTGCAACTACAAATATTTTTCAGCGGTATTCAAACGCGCTGTTTCCAATGCTAAACAGACTTATGACACAGATCGATCTTTGTGTCTCTCCAAGCCTAACAATAAGCGTGCGCTTTTTCGCTTTCTTCGATCGCAGAAAGCCGTACCATGTCCAGATAATACAGACTCTGTGGTGCTATCTCCAAGTGAACTCTCAGAGTCCCTAGAGTCGATAGCTGATGGGCTTCAAGCTCGTTTTTCATCTTCCGTAGCGGTGTCCTTTTCCCCGCCAGACGTGGTAGACGACTTCATAGAGGTAACGCTCTCAGAGCTCGCTGACGCCATGACTAAATTGACTGCTGCAGCTCCTGGCCCAGATGGCATTACTACTGAAATGCTGAAATTATTATATCATGAAGCTCCGAATCGTTTACTTAACATGATCAATTATTCTATTAGACATGCATGAATCCCCGATGTCTGGCGTCTCGCCAAAATACTTCCTGTACTTAAGAATGCTGGTCAGGGCCTCTTGATCGAAAACACCTGGCCTATCGCGTTGACATCTAACGTGGTTAAATTAGTCGAGCGGATTTTGCAGCAGCGCATAATGCAATTGGTGTCTAGTTCTAGAATCTTTAGCCCGATACAAATTGGTTTCCGCCCTGGGTGTTCCATTTGGAGTGCGCATATGGACCTTGAAAGCCGGATTAAACTAGCCCGTCGCACTAACCAGTTTTCGGCCCTAGTAACCCTAGATGTAGCAAAAGCTTTTGATAGCGTCGAATACCCTGTGTTGTTGTCCCAGTTACAAGTCCTAAACTTCCCAAGGTACATTATAGGTTGGATTTGTGAATTTCTGAGAGACAGGCAGTTCAGTTGTGTTAAATTTAATGTTACTTCCTCACAGCGGCCACAGTCTAGAGGCGTACCGCAAGGGGCGGTCTTTTCCCCTATTCTTTTTAACATCCTTGTAAGCGCTATTGCCGTGGTTTCTGGTGTCTCTACATATGTATATGCCGCTAATGTTGCGTTTTTTGCATCAGCACCTGACATTCAATCACTTTACGCTGAACCTCATTGCCTCCTGGTTGGACGGTATTTGTCTCTCTTTGAATGTCAACAAATGTTCCTTATTAGTTTTTCCGATCTCAGGCCCTGTTAACATTACTCTCAGTTACCGACAGTGCATAATTCCTCAGGTTCCTTCCTTAAAGTACCTTGGGATAAGTTACACCAGTGAACTTGACTGGACCCCACATATAGCCCTCATAGAGGCCAAAGGTGCACGTGCTGTTGGGATGTTAAGACGTCTCAGTCATAGAAAGAAGGGAATGCGCAGAGAGACCCTTCTTATGATATACAGAATGTACGTTCGCCCCACTTTAGAGTTTCGGTGTGTGTTATTCGCTGGGTCCGCTGCGTATAAGCTTCATCGTCTGGTTATTCTGGAGCGCCAGGCTCTTCGCTGTTGCTTAGGGTTGCCTACGAATGCAGCAAATGCAGTAGTTTACTTGGAAGCGCGCGTTCCTCCTCTGCTTAATAGGTTCCGGATACTGACTATTGAAACTTTTCTGAGAGCTTATAGCTCTGAGGTGAACAGGGAGCAGTTTATCTTTCTTACAGAACCGGGTGCGTTTATGGTGCACCAATGGCCCAGGTCCTTATGTCCACAAAGCACTTTGGTACATAGCCTCCTTTCTCCGTTGGGTGTAGCAATAAATCAGGTTATTCCATATACTGACAGGAGTTTTCCTGTTTATATCAATTTCCAGAACATTTTCCCAGAAAATGCTAAACTTTTACCAGCCCGACTGCTCAATCGTCTTCTCGAAGGTTATTTGGCCTCCATGCAGCCAGGTGCTATAATATATTCAGATGCCTCTCAACGAGAAGAAAAATCCGGTATAGGAATATTTTCCCTTTCGCTTAACTGGACCTTTTCGGTTCGTCTGGTTGATTTTATCCCGATATTCTTCGCGGCATTCCTGGCAATTGTCCTGGCGCTACGAAAGCTGGATGTATCAATTACATCTCCAATCATAATTTCTGATTCTTTTCTGTATGCTTAGCCCTTTCTTCCCCTAAAGACACTCCTCTTCTGCGGACGTTTCGGTCACTCCTGCAGCCTCACTTCACTGAAATTAACCTTCTTTGGGTTCCTGGTCATGCGGGGATCATATTCAACGAGACAGCCTACTCTCTAGCGAGGAGAGCACTTTCTAATCCTGTAGTAGACGTCGTAGAGCCGACACCTTGAATAACAGCAGCTAGGTATCGTAGGATGCTGAAACTGCGAGAACAGAAACTGAACAGAAAACACAAACTGATTACTTCCCCCAAACCCCCGTTCCCGTATTTTTCCTCCCCTTTACTTCATATTGAATCTTGCTGTTACTGATGTTCCATCCTGAACTATCTTGATTGTGGTTTCACCTTGCCAGAAAAGGGCGTGGGGATCGGTGACAGCTGTGAACGGGTTCCCGTAGATGTAGGGACGAAATTATACAACAGCATGATCTTCTCCCTCCGTGATAGAGTATTTTAGCTCTGATGACGACAGAAGACGGCTGGCGTAGGCAATGACTCGGTCGCCGTTTGCCTGTCGCTGTGCCAAAAACTCCACTGCCGTGCCCCTCGCATCTGTACGTACTTCTGTTGGTGCCGATGGGTCAGTGTCCCAAAATGGGAGAAGGAGGTAGAAGTTTGTCAGCGTATTGAAGGCTTCCGCTTGTCCTGAGACTTAAGAGAAGGTAGCGTTCTTGCGAAGGAGAACGCTGAGTGGCCGGGTGATAGTCGCAAAATTTATGATACAGCGGCGAAAGTATGTACAGAGGTCGACGAAGCTACGGACGTCTTAGGGCGAGCAAGGTTGAGGGAACGCTTTGACAGCCCGAACCCTGTCAGGGTCGCGGTAGAATCCCGTGGCGTCAACGACGTGGCCGAGAACTGTGCTCTCACTATGCCCAAGGAGGCACTACTTGGAATTAAGCTCAGTACTGCTCGTCGGAAAACGTAAAGGATCGCCGCAACGCGTTCGAGATGGCTTTCAAACGTGGGCGAAAAAACAATGACTTCATCAAGGTAACAGAGGCAAGTAGACCATTTAAAACTAGAGCTGGGTGTCCATATCCACGCACCAACCAAATCGAGTCTGAGCGTTGTCGACTTCTTCTAGCTGCTCAGCGCTCATCAGTCCATCTGTCCGGTACATGGCCAGCATGGACCCCGCACATACCCGCAGCCTTAGTATTGAGCCCAACATACTCGTCAGTATATAATATATATATATATATATATATATATATATAGCTATATATATATATATATATTATATATACATATATATGTAAGGAAATGAGGGGCTCGTTGAGGAAATACAGAAAGATAGGTCGGCAGTCTACAACGCCAAAGGAGGCATAGGGGTGTGGTTAGGCTTTTTGTTTACTGTGGTTAATGAAGTTAACATTTTTTAAAATATACGGAAGAAAGAAAGAAAGAAAAACACGCACCCAGAGTTGGCACCGAACCCACGCCTTTGAATTAGATCTCGAATGCACTTTCTTTCTTTCTTCCGTATTTAAAAAAATGTTAACTTCATGTTAACTTGCTGACTCCGTCCCCCGGTAACGGTGAAACGAGAGTTATCGGAGGTTAAAGCTTGACCCAAGGGCAGGTTTTGCAGATTCGGAGGTTGTTCCTCAGATTGTCGGCGTGTCGAACTACTTGGGTACCCTTGCGTCTTTCAGCAAGAGTGTCACTGACTTCGCAATGAAGTCGCTTTTGAGCGCTCTTAATAGGGTGGGTACACCGACGATCTACCGGCAGTTGTACCGGGCGTCTTTCTTCTTCCGAGGTCATGCTGAAATTCATTCCCTGTTTGATGTGGTTCTTCCAGGAACAGGTTCTGACAGAATTTGAAGACGACACGAAATCGAGTAGTTTTTTTTTTCTTGACACATCTAGTAGGACCTCAAGGTAAGGCACGTAGTGGGCCTGGTCTGGACAAAATGGACGTCTCACTTTTTCTGCACCGTCATCCTTCTAGTATCGTCCCTCTGCCTTGTAGGATGCACTAATCGCTTTTTCGTTTGCAGTGTGTCGTCGAGGTAACCTATAAGGTCTCGGAAGGGCATTCTTGTGGTTGTTCACCGTAGACTCTTCAAACTTGGGCAATGCATCTTCATCGGGATGTGAATTCGAAGTGTTCTTAAGACCAACACTATCTACCTCCCGAAACCGCCGAAAAGAGCAAGATAGTTCTTGACTGTCGTGCGTGTCTGTGCGGAGAACACAGACCGGGCTACCGCCTTTGCTTCTATTGGTCTCTTTGAAAAATAACGGTCCTTGGAAGGCCCACCCTACGCTTGTATTGACCGCGACCAAACCAGGATTCGTTACTTCCCACTGTACTTGGCTCGTTTCTGGCGCGAACTTCAAGATCTGGTCGGATCCAATGAGAAGGCTTACTCCTTGCTTGAACTCCATACCTTAGAAAGCAATGGCGTCAGCCAGAAGCTTCCCCTCGGTGACCAGGCGTTGCAGAAGCGTGCTGTCCTTCGGTGCTTCAGCCATTTATTCACAAATGAAAGGAACGACGACGGCTTCAACCTCAGCAGACGTACTGTCAAGGTGACTGCGAAGAGTAGCTCTGACGGCTTTGAACTTCTTCGGACCTCCAGATCGACCGAAAGCACTGGTGGCCAGATCGACTTCGCCAACTGCAGCTAACTTGAGCTTAGAGGCGACGTCTTGTCGGATGAAGGTCCGCTGGCTGCAATTATCAAAAACTCCACGGACGTAACCGCAATGCGATTAAGCCATAATCCACGCCAGGAACGTCTGTAGTAGTACGTCGCTGTAGAGCCGCGGGATGGCCGATTTGCGCGTGTTGATGTGCATCGCTGAAATGTCACGTTTCTGCAGCCGGTTCCTATGGTTTCGGAGCAGGGTCAGCGGTGCACATCGTGCTAGCATACCGCCGCTTACACGTCCCACACCGGACCTTCTTTCGGCAACTCCGTACCAGATGTCCCTTGGCCGTACATCTGAAGCATCGGCCATCACTTGCTAGGCGTGTTCGCTTGTCGGCCAAAGGAATGTCGCTCGGATATTCTTCCGTTCTGTGATCCTTGGCGGAGCAGAAGAAGCAAGACGAAGTCTGTGCCTTTATGTGCAGGACAGCAGCGGTCGCAATAGACTGCTTCTTGGGCCCTCGGTCAGCCTCCTCACTTCTTAGAGGCTTGCTGATCTGGAAGCTTCTTTCCCTGCACTCTACTTCCACTTGCAGAAAACACAGCAGATGTTCTACGTCCAGGGCAGAAGACCTCTGACTGCTCGTGGAAGCGGTGCTGGCAGCAAGGCTCTGCTGTTTGATGTAATCGACAATAATGTCGCCAGGTATGGCCTTTAAAAGCACTTCTTTCGGCAAATCCGCGTAAAAAGAAATTGAACGCCCAAGCCTTCCAGCCCTCGCCGGTTCATTTGCACGTGGTCGTACAGCTTCCTCAAAGCGGGCACGTTGCTGGCTGAATCGACAGGCCGGAGCTTCCACAGATTTTCAAAATGCTTCTGCTCTATCACTTTGGAATTTCCAAAACAATTCTTCAAAATATCAAGAGCATCTTGATAACACGACTCTGTCACTTGCAGGCCAGCAACGGCTTCAGCAGCAGCTCCGTCAAGAAGGGAAAGCGAGTAATGAAAGCAGTCAATATTGAACAGCCTGGAATTCTCGTGTACGGAACGGCGAAGCATGTCCTAGAAAGGTTGCCACCGCGTTATAGCTCCGTCAGAGCGCAACAGTTCTAGCTTCGGGAGACGTGCTCCACGCTCACGAGTAGGTGGTATGGGCTGTCCGGTAGACGTCGCAGCCCGGCGGTTTCCGCTGGCGTCATCCAATGGAGGAGCAGTCTGGAGTGTCGAAGGTGACCTCAACACCTACATGTGAGGCTCAAGTAAAGCCAGTGCACTGGTAACTGCGTCGTCATACTCTATGACCGAAGAGTAGTCTTCCGCTACTTGTTCGCCGCTGGGGTGGGATTCAAGCTCGGCGTTAAGTGCGGACTATGCTGCATTGCTCGCTCGAAGACGCCCGTGAAAGACACGAAGGGGGGAAAGGTTCAACTAGTGAGACTGTAGCAGCTGGTCCACCTCGCTGATGAACTATTCATATCCGTTCACTTGTTCTTGATGCGGGCCATGCCGGCCGTACCTGAAGAATAGCGTACCCAGCTCGTCAGGAGAAGGCTCGCCGAAATGCTGGCTTGCTTCTTGGGTTTCGGCACCAATGTTACGAAAAGGGAAAGCCGTTCTTCAGCGTTGAATGGCGCCGTGAAGAGAGCGGCGCAAACCGTGCACGATAGTCCAAGCGCAGCATTCCGAGCCATGCGCGTGCCTCTCGCAGTCCTCGCGCGTGCAAACGATCCACTTCCTTCTCGGCGCCTCTGTCATCATCACCATGTTGGCGGTAAATTACAAATCCGCAACACGCGGCATCAAATGCGCCAGTTTATTTTTAAATGTGTACACGGAAAACAACAAAAAAGAAAAAGCGAATCACTGTGTTTTAAAATATTACGCAAAAAATAAGTAAAACCGAATTAGTAAAAAACAAGAACAAAACCGTGGATATTGCTCTATACTTTTCTTTGCCCTGCCTTTGACAACCAAGCATGTCACCAATGCGAAGGAAGTGAGTTCCGTGGTCAATTTTTGAGGACACTACAGTGGACAAGTTCCGTTTTTACAGATACAAATAACAAGAGAAATATCAGGGAAAACTGTTAAGTTGGCAAGGAACTGCAGCCCTCGACCTTGTGTATGAGAGAGAGAGAGAGAGAGAGAGAGAGAGAGAACTCTTTAATGTGGGCTGGACACGTCAGCTCTGCTAGCGGCAGTGCTTGCTACGCCAGATGGGGGTGATTACAATGCAGTCAAGTGAATGTGAGGGATGGGGAAGGCAACAATTAGAGAGAAAAGAAAAGTTAAATAAAAAGTGGCACGCAATGAAATACAACAAACTCTAATTAAAGTTAAGTAAAAAAATAGACAGAATAGAGTAGAGGAAGCGCACAGCACCTAAAACAAAAAGGAGTCAAAGCGTACATGACGACGCAAACGCGTACCGATGAAGCCATGCGCACAATGGAAGAATTACAAAGTTTTGCCTAGTCCAGAATCTCGCAAAAAACACAGAAGAATTTTTGTCCCTAAAGATGAGTCATTGTGAAGAAAGTGAAGCAGAAAGAGTAATAAAGCGAATGACACGCGCAGAAAGGCAGGCCGGTACTTCACACTGTCCCATTCGCCCAGCCATCATCTTTACTGCTTGTTCTGCAGTTTTGTCTCTTTCAGATCAGCTTTTTTTTGAAGGTGCACTTGTACTGACTGCCCACACGCTACATTACTTCTACTGCTACTCGTTCCCAAAAGGAGTACTGCTGTGGACGTATTAAAGAGCGTCTACCCAAAACAGTCCCATCTCATGCTCCGTGCGTCAAATTGCCCTTTCATTTTGTAACAGCATAATCTGTTATAAGATTCCGCAATGTAGCACACGGAGCGATGGCGGCGCGATGACATACTGATTGTAATGCACACATCGGTATAGCTATAGCAAAAGGAATTGCAGTGGTCAGAGCAACAGTGCAATGACTGAGCGTTAACTAAAGCTTCCTTTTAACAAAAGTGTGGCTAACACATTCGATAAGCTGAGCGCTAACAAATTATTCAAGGTGACCAAATATTCTAATTCATCGGTATATTTATGTGCCTGCTGCAGTATTTTTCTGTTTTGTTACAAATATAAAAAAATGTTCGCCATTAGTATTAAGCGCTCGGATTTGAACGCACTAGTACTCAGGCCTAAATTTAAGGATTCAAGGTTGGCGTGATGTGCGATTCCGTAGCGACGATTGCGATTTCAACAAAAAAGGAAAGGGCAGGAAATATATCACACCGTCATTTCTTTTGGCGGTGGCTTTATGAATGGTCGCTAGGACAACATAAAGTCTCGGCGAGAAAGTATGTCGGACATCGTCGCCACTTCATCTGTATTTCTAATATCTCATTCTAGTTTAAAGTTTGCTTTGCTATTGCGCCACTGCCCTTGGGAAACAGCAGAAGTTTGAATTTTTGTTTGTATTTTGATTTGAATGTTGTTTTAAACTAGTAAATGTTTTTTTTCTAATTTCAGTGATAATTCAACTCATCGAACCGGCACGAACCGGAACCGGTTAGGTACATCATTTTGTCGAACCGGAACTCAGCCGGAACGAAATGATTTTGCGTGAACCGTAACCGTAAACGAACGGGTATTTGTTTCGGTTACGCACTGCCATATATATATATATATATATATATATAAAAATATATTTAAAATATATATAAAATATATATATATCTTGTGTTTCGGGGCGCCGCCCCCACTCTGAGTCCGTACGATTTTACCCAAAGCTTTCATACCTGACGAAGACCTGTCTCAGGTCGAAACGTTGGAAATAAAGTCTCCGAAGAGCGTACTTCTACTTTGTGCGTATTCCTGCAGAAACTAAGGACTCTACTTCACGACTATATATATATATATATATATATATATATATAGACTATTTTTACCGTTAGTGACGGTACATTATTTTTTTTAATAATTACGTCAGAAAGAAAGAAAGAAACACACGCGCCCAGAGTGGGGACCGAGCCCACGCCTTTCGATTAGATCTCGAATGCCTTACCACTTCGGCTATCTGGGCGACTGTGTTCTCTTTCACTTTCTGAGGTATTTATATTTACAACTGTATCTGACGCTTGAGGGTGGTAGCCAGCGCCACTCAGACTACATGGGGAGAAGGGGACCTTCTTTTTTAACCCCGGGGGCGTGACGCGAACGTCTACAGCCTGTCATCAGCGGGCAACTGGCGGGGAACCCTCTTATGCTACCTTGGCATCAAGCCGGCCAGAAGCGAGGCCCTCGCTAGGCTTTCGCACGATAATAGGGTTTGAAAATGAGTAAACAGTTGTAAATATAAATACCTCAGAAAGTGAAGGAGAACACAGTCGCCCAGATAGCCGAATGGGTAAGCCATTCGAGATGTAATCGAAAGCGTGGGCTCGGTCCCCACTCTGGGCGCGTGTTTTTCTTTCTGAGTGGAGACCGAGCCCCGGGGTTGAAAAGAAGGTCCCTTCTCCCGTGTAGTCAGAGTGGCGCTGGCTACCACCCTCAAGAGTCAGATACACTTCTAGTACATATAATAAGCCCAGAAAGTGAAGGGGAACACAGTCGCCTAGATAGACGAATTGGTAAGGCATTCGACATGTAATCGAAAGGCATGGGTTCGGTCCCCACTCTGGGCGCGTTTTTTTCTTTCTTTCTTTCTTCTGTATATTAAAAAAAATGTTTACCTAATTAACCATTGTGAAAAAAGAAAACAGCCTAACCACACCCCTATGCCTCCTTTGGCATTGTAGACTGCCGACCTATTTTTTCTGTATTTCCTCAATGAGCCCCTCATTTCCTTACTATATTATTCTGCGAAAGCCTAGCGAGGGTCTCGGTTCTGCAGCCTTGATGCCTAGGTAGCATAAGAGGCTTCCCGCCAGTTACCCGCTCATGACAGGCTGTAGACGTTCAAGTCACGCCCCGGGGGTTGAAAAAAAGGTCCCTTCTCCCCGTGTAGTCAGAGTGGCGCTGGCTACCACCCTCAAGAGTCAGATACACTTCTAGTAAATATAATAAGCCCAGAAAGTGAAGGGGAACACAGTCGCCTAGATAGCCGAATTGGTAAGGCATTCGACATGTAATCGAAAGGCGTGGGTCGGTCCCCACTCTGGGCGCGTGTTTTTTCTTTCTTTCTTCTTCTGTATATTTAAAAAAATGTTTACCTAATTAACCGTTGTGAAAAAAGAAAACAGCCTAACCATACCCCTATGCCTCCTTTGGCATTGTAGACTGCCGACCTATCTTCTGTATTTCCTCAACGAGCCCCTATTTCCTTACTATATTATTCTGCGAAAGCCTAGCGAGGGTCTCGGTTCTGGCAGCCTTGATGCCTAGGTAGCATAAGAGGGCTTCCCGCCAGTAACCCGCTCATGACAGGCTGTAGACGTTAAAGTCACGCCCCGGGGGTTGAAAAGAAGTCCCCTTCTCCCCGTGTAGTCAGAGTGGCGCTGGCTACCACCCTCAAGAGTCAGATACACTTCTAGTAAAATAAATAGCCCAGAAAGTGAAGGGGAACACAGTCGCCTAGATAGCCGAATTGGTAAGGCATTCGACATGTAATCGAAAGGCGTGGGTTCGGTCCCCACTCTGGGCGCGTGTTTTTCTTTCTTTCTTTCTTCTGTATTTTAAAAAAATGTTTACCTAATTAACAGTTGTGAAAAAGAAAACAGCCTAACCACACCCCAATGCCCCCTTTTGGTATTGTAGACTGCCGACCTATCTTTATATATTTTATATTTAATATATATATATTTATATAGGAAATGAGGGCTCGTTGAAAATAACACGAAATAAGGGTTGGCAGTCGAGAAAACCTGGGAAGCAAGGGGAGGATGTGGTAGATCATTGAAACAGATTAGAATTCGGAAAGAAAGAAAGAAAGTGAAGAACCCCCGGTCGTGACTCGACCCGGGGGTTAAAAAGAAGGTCCCCTTCACCCCGATTAGTCCGAATGGCGCTGGCTACCACCCCAGCACAGAAACAAACATACTAAATAAATACCCCAGAAAGTGAAGGGAAAATCGCCCGCCGGTAGCGTAGTGGTTATCGCACCAGACCGTATTCTGGAGGTCGTGGGTTCGGGTCCCACCTGGCGGCATTTTTTCTTTACTTTCTTTCTTCTTTCCAAATTCTTAATCTGTTTCAATAATTCTACCACATCCTCCCCTTTGCTTTCCGAGGTTTTCTCGACCCACCCTTATTTCTGTGTTATATATATATATAATATATATATATATATATATATATATATATATATAATATATTTTTGTGTATGTGTATGTGTGTATTTGTGTATGTGTGTGTGTGTGTGTGTGTGTGTGTGTAAGCAATCTTGGTGATGCAATGTAAGCAATCTTGATGTGTAAGCAACCTTGAGCAATCTTGGTGACCGTACTGGCGATACCGCGGACCCCGAGCCCCCATACTCACGCTGTATCCTACCGTGGCTAGGAGTTTTAAGGTGAAGGATAGAAACCACAAACGGTGGCTGTCGGAGCCGTGGTCAAGCTCCGGCGGATGGGCTCCCTGTCTGTTTACCAGGCAGGGAGCTCCGGGACCTATCTCGGCATCAGCGTAAACCGAGTGTACGAAGTGCCTCCATTCCCTGCTTTTTTTCCATACTGCATGGCTCTTTGAAGATTTTCTAAACCCGCTGATCGGCCCCCCGAAAGGGGCCGCACCGAAGCGAACTTTCCCCCATTGCCTGCCCTATCGTTCCAAATAGCTGACAACTTTCCGCGGTCCTTGATCATTGCATCCGAAGACAATACAAAGCCAGTGACATCTACATCCGTTTTCTTAATAGCTATAAGTGCATTGAACGTGTTCTAGGAAAACACTACAAAGCTAAGAAACTGACCTCTGGAGAGTTCCTTGTAGAAGTAAACAACACGGCACAGTCAAAAAAGCTTCTTGAACAAATCCTCATTGGTGACCTGAAAATCAAAGTCACTCCCCACCGAACGCTAAATACATCCCAAGGTGTGATATCCGAATCTGATCTCTGCAATGAAACTGACTCTGACATCATCGAGGGCCTGCGCAACCAGGGCGTCATTGCAATAAGGAGGATCACTATACGTCGAGAAAATCAGGAAATCAAAACCAAACATGTTGTCCTCACCTTTGACCGCAGTACCTTACCTTAATTTGTGAAAGCAGGCTTTTTTCGATGTACCGACCGACCATATATCCCCAACCCGCGTCGGTGCTTTAAGTGCCAACGTTATGGGCACAGTACTAACAACTGCCGTGGGCGTTTAACATGTGCAAAGTGCTCAGAGCACGACCACCCCAAAGAGAATTGCAACAGTACTTTGATTAAGTGTCCGAACTGCAGTGGCCCGCACACTGCATACTCAAGGACGTGTGAAACATTCAAACTTGAGAAGAAAATACTCAGTCTTAAAGTCAGCGAGAACATCTCTTACCTAGAAGCGCGTAAAAGGCTCAGCGCCTTCGCTTCTGCGAAGTATGCCGCCGCAGCTCGCCGGGGGGCCGTGCGGCGTCTTGTCACTGCGGCCCCCAGTACTTTCGAAGCAGACTTGGTGCCGCCCCAGCTCCCCAAGGTGTTGCCTAAGGCAGCCCAACCAGCAGACACAACACCTGTGGCACCCGCAAGTGTTGCGTTGCCACGAACGCCAGGAGTGACGACTCTGCCGTTGGTCCCCTTCTTCCGGCTACCAAACCTCAGGTGGCCATGGATGTAGATGTGCAGGTCCTTCGACCGCCTCTGCGTCCAACACGCAACAAACGGTGGTGGGAGGGATTCCTTCCTCCACTTCGAACATATTCCGTGTCCCAGCACTGAGTCCCAGCACTCAGACGAGGACATGGCAGAAAAACAATTCTGGGAGGAGGGGGGGGGGGGGGTAAAGTGCCTGGTTCCCGGTTAGCCACCCACTGCAATCAAGGTAAACAACTGATTGCTTTTATACAGCAGTGGAAGTAATGAATACATAATAAAGTTTAGGAGAAAATTCAAGATGTTTTTATCAAAACCTAGGCGAATCATACGACAGTATGCTTAAGTACGTTTCTCTAGTCACAAATCTGTGCTAGTTAAGCTAGCGTTGACTTGAAGCACACATGCCAAGGGCTCGCCAACTTGCGTCAGATGGCAATGACATGAGTCCTCAGCGATCACAGGCCTGCTAGAGCTATTTTGAAGTCAAATTTTCGTGCTAATGCCACGGTGCTGCTTTTTCGGCGCAGCGCTCATTGATAATGTTTGTTCAGGTGCTGGTCTATGCCTTTGGCCTGCATTCACCAGATACACTTGAAAGGATCGTCCTGCCCCAAGCTGGTGTAAAGGAGGGACAACCGAGCTTCAGCGGCCCATCCTTGGATGCGCTGTACGCCGCACCGCCGTATTTGGATTCATCACTTTTCTTCATCCGGCAACATGGGACAGTATCGGATAACCCGGCGGTTGATAAGAGCGCACATTTCGACGGCAGCTTGGGCCACGGCGCTGCTTTTTCGGCGCAGCGCTCATTGATCATGTTTGTTCAGGTTAGTTACTATGAATCTTGTTGTTACCGTGACATTGATGTCTGCCTTTTAGCAGTGCCGTGCCCACCTGAATGTTTGAAGCGTATACGTTTGACTGCCCTGTACCTTTGGCGCCTTCTCCTGCGTAGTGGCGATGTTGAATCTAATCATGGTCCTATGACTAAGGCGCAAGAATAGAAGTTAAAGATGGTGCTTGGAGCCGTTCTACGGCTTGAGGCCAATAACGCAAGCGTGCTTGAATGGGTGAATAAGATCTTGCAAATCCACTTGGATTTAAAGACCGAATTGGACTCATTGACGAAACGCGTTCATGTACTTGAATGTAAAATGGAGTCGGTTACGCCAACGGGAGCTTGCGGAGACAACCAGGGCATCTCGAACCTTCAGGCCAAAATTATGACCTGTAAAATCGTTCCCGAAGGTCAAACGTAATATTCTATTGAATTGACGACGGGGAACAATTTGAAACGTGGGGAACGTCTGAGCGCCTTGTGCGATATTTTTCCACGAAACACCTTGACTTTTCAATCTCGTCGCTAGCTAAAGCTCACCGAATAGATCGCTTCTCCCCAGAGAAAAAGCGCCCTATTATCGCAAAACTGTTCAATGAAAAAGAAGTGGATACAATCTTATGCAAACGCTTCAAGCTCAAAAATACGCCCCTCAGTGTGGCACGTGACTGCCATGAGGCTGTGCGGCTCAAGTTCAGAAAGTTACTGCAATTTTCAAAAACAGTAAAGAAAGAAGGAGATCGTGTGCGTCTTGTTTTTGACAAACTGTACCTAAACAAAGATACTTACATTTGGGACACAAATGCTATTTCCGCACTGCATGTCGGCGCACGGGCTGCAACCGCCACAACGACATGACGTGCCCCTTCAAAAGTACATACAGGCACCCGCACCATCTCGTCCAGACGGAAAGGTCGCGTTTATCTAAACTAATATCACAAGTGCTCTTTTAAAAGTGTTGAGCTGTCTTCCCTAATCGACTCATGCTCGCCATCTATCATTGCTCTAACAGAAACATTGCTCAACGATACTGTTTCCGGTAGTAATATTCTTGTCAGTCAAGCAGAATTTTAACTTTTTCGCTGCGACAGAAAAGATCGAAGAGGCGGTGGTGTGCTTATTGAAATTTGTAAAAAATTCATTGCTCTACCCATTATTATTAACTGATTTCTTGAATGCCTATTGTTTCTTTGAGGCTTGGTTCTACCGATTTAATTGTTGCCGTTTTTTATCGCATGCCTGACATGAATGCAACCTTCGAAAGTGAATTTCATCGTGTTGTTGTCGAAGCATGCATGCGGTTTCCCAATGCGGTTCTTGTAATTTTCGGTGACTTCAACTATCCCAATATTCAATGGTCTACGCTATCTGTTTCATCCACCGATACTCAGGCAGGCGAATTTCTAGATTCTTGTCTCGACTTCTCGTTGTGCCAGCTTATCGAACAACTGACACGTTCCTCCACCACATGCCCAAATATTGTTGATTTACTTCTAACTTCTCATTCCGCCTTTTCACTGATATAGCCCATCGCGATGGGCTTTATGATCATCGCACAATTACGGGAAACTTAACTTGTTCACTCAATGAAAGGAGAATTACCAACAAACCTATAAGGTGTTACAACCGTGCCAACTTTGATGAAATTAGTGCAAAATTATCGAGTTTTACCGGGGAGTTTTTATATACCCATTTGTCACGTTCAATTGAAGATAACTACCCGCCGCGGTGGCTCAGTGGCTAAGGCGTTGCGCTGCTGAGCACGAGGTCGCGGGTTCGCTTCCCGGCCGCGGCGGCCGCTTTTCTGATGGAGGCGAAAAGCAAAAACGCCCGTGTGTACGAGATTTCGGCGCACGTTAAAGATCCCCAGGTGGTCAAAATTAATCCGGAGCCCTCCACTACGGCGCGCCTCATCGCCTGCGTGGCGTCGGCGCGTTAAACCCTACAATCAATCATCAATCAATTGAAGATAACTGGAACCTTTTTTAAAAATGCTCTTTCAAGCTTAATTGATCAGTATATTGCCGCGAACCATGTATGGGTTTGTTTATTTATTGTTTGTTTTTACTGCCGGGCCATGCCCGGCTGTGTTATCTGCGTTCCAAACGAAGCGCGTCTTCCATTCTTTACTTCTATGCCGCACGGGCTATCACATTCAGATAAGCAGACTGTTTCGCCCTAACTTCACTAGCCCAGAATAATCTTCTGTGATCTACAATGTTCTGGATGTTAATCGACGGTTCCAGAAACACTTGCGCCAGAAGATAAAAGCCTGCAGAGCAGACGCCACGGCATTCGATCTCGGACGCTCGCTTGATTACGTCACTTTGCTGACTGCTGCTTCACCGCACGTGTATGATTTGAGTTGTTAGGGGAGCACAAGTTTGCTCCAATAAACGTGTTTTCCTTCAAGACAACAGCGTCGTCTCTGGCTTCGTGACATCTGGTGGAGGTGCGGGGTAGGCACCCTTTATGACGACCTCTGCAAGCCGCCAGTCCAGGCCAACTAGAGCCAGCCTCCGACTGCAAGGATTGCCTCCCGAGTTCGGCCTCCTTCCAGAAAGACCCAAGACGACGACTGCTGCAACCACCACCATGGTGCAAGAACCAACGTCCTGCTGCAGCAGCCCCGGGAACCGCCAACATTCCGAGGAGCCCCCGCTGAAGACCCGGAGAAATGGTTGGAGAAGCTGGAGCGCGTGCGGATCTTCAACAGGTGGGATGATGAAGAAACCTTCCGGCATGTTTTCTTTTACTTGGAGGATGCAGCTCAAACTTGGTTAGAGAACAACGAGAGCACCTTGACCGACTGGACGCAATTAAAAAGCGAGTTCCTTAAGACATTCACGACCGTCGTGAGAAAAGAACGAGCTGCGCTTTTACTGGAAACTCGAACGCAACACCCGAACGAATTAGTCGTGATCTTCGTTGAGGAAATGAAGCGACTATTTCGTCGCGCGGACCCGAATATGACGGAAGAAAAGAAACTGAGGTTTCTGATGCGAGGAGTAAAGCAAGAACTTTTTGCTTGCCTTGTCCGCAACCCCCCCAAATCGCTGGCCGAATTCGCGTCCGAGGCGGCCGCCATGGAGAAGACGTTGGAAATTCGCATGAGGCAGTACGGCCGTCCCATCAATGCGCTAGTTGCGGACACGATCGATGCCGGGGCTCTTAGCTCTGAAACACTACGTGTGACAATCCACGCTGTCGTTAGGGAAGGAAGA
The DNA here is from genome assembly GCA_013339765.2 of Haemaphysalis longicornis. Classification (NCBI taxonomy): domain Eukaryota; kingdom Metazoa; phylum Arthropoda; class Arachnida; order Ixodida; family Ixodidae; genus Haemaphysalis; species Haemaphysalis longicornis. The sequence continues at coordinate 188,827,426 of CM023453.1, forward strand.
ACTGCGGAAACTCTTCCCAACAACGCCGCAACCCCAAGTCACCTCTATGAGCGACGTGATCCGGGAAGAAATTCAACTCGCTTTGGGGACTTCTACGCCTTCCGAAGTACCACGGGAGCTTCAAGCTATGACCTATTCCGCGGCTGTTTGACGACCCCGCCCTGCTCCAACCCGTCATCAAGAAGTCCCGCCGTACCGCCGTCCACTGCCGCCCGCCCGATCCCCTGCAGGCCAAAACCAGGCGCCGAGGAAGACGGACGTATGGTGAACCGCCGATAATCGTCCGCTGTGCTACCACTGCGGAGAGGCCGATCACATCTATCGTCGCTGCCCGTACAGGAGACTCGGACTGCGTGGTTTCCCCGTCGACGCCCCACGCCCCCGACCCGGCCAGCGCCCGACTGAGATCGACGAATACCTGTCCAACACCAACCGAGGACCAGCCCCCTTCAACCGATCGCCGTCGCCCTACCCATACCAGTCGCCCAACCACCGTAGCAATGCTGATTTAGCACGTGGAAGGTCCCCCAGCCCACGCGGGGGAAACTAAAAGCAGCACCTTCGGGAGGTAAAGTTGCACAACGGCGGAAAAAAGAAAACCCTCCAACGACGCAGCGACTCGCTGAAAACCTTGATTCACGACATGCCCCGACCCCGACGAACCAATCTAACCCTGACGTGACTACCGACCACGACAGCAAAACGGCGCGGCGCGTACCTGACATGACCGAACCTGCCGATGAGAATACAGCGAAGACCACGACGCACAGTGCCCGACCGTCAACACGCAGAAGCCGAGATACGACGCCACGACGCACCCGGAACTCGAAGAAGGCAGCGTCCGACGTTCAGCTGTCCATCGACGGCTTTGAACTAGTCGCCCTCATAGACACGGGAGCCGACTACTCAGTCATGAGCGGACCTTTTGCGTCTAAGCTGAAGAAAGTTATGACCAGATGGGAGGGTCCGCACATTCGCACAGCAGGAGGCCACCTCGTGACGCCAAGTGGAACGTGCACATCGCGTGTCACCATAGACGGCACAACGTACCCTGCGACGTTCGTCATTTTGCCTAACTGCTCCCGCGACGTTATTCTTGAAATGGTTTGACGGAAAACGGCGCAATAATTGATCTACAGACCAAGTCCATAACTTTTTCCTCCGATCACTCCATGAAGCCGGAACCGAACCCCGAACGCCGTGCTGCTTTAAAGATCGCCGATGATCACGTCACACTGCCACCCCGCGCAAGCTTGATGATCACCGCCTACTGTGAAGATGCTGTTCCTGACGTCGACGCTATTGTAGAGAGTGACCAAAGGTTGCTCCTCGACCGCGGTATCTCCGTTGCAAGAGGCATTGCGCTTTACGCAACGCCAATCCCAAGTTTTGGTCACTAATTCCACCGAGGAATACCAGCATTTAAACAGGGGCGCTGCAATTGCGTTACTCGAAGAAACGCAAGAAGCAAGTATCGTGATCACGGTTGCCGACTTTGAACGCGCACCCGAAGATACCCTCAAGCTTCCGAATCCCTTCTACGTGAATCCGACGTTACCGCAAAAAGAACGGAAGAAATTATTGGATTTGCTGCATCGCTACAGAGAGTGTTTATTTATTTATTTATGACATACTGCAGACCCCACAAGGGGTCCAAGCAGGAGGGGCAGAATCACTGCAGTGTAATACACTGACAACATAGGGTAAAAATATAGCAACAGAGGAAAAGGAAAAACACTCACACACAAAAGCGACCATCACTTCAACTTTCCAAATGATCGATTTCATCTATGCAGCTGATAGCAGATATGGGCAGAATCGTTCCACTCGAGATTGTGCGCTGGGAAAGAAAGAAAATTTAAACACGTTTGTCCTGGCACTGTAGGGAGTTAGTGATGCGCTGAGTCGATGCCGTGTACGTCGAGCTGTCAATGGTTGAATATACTCGTCAGGGTTAATTCCAAGTTGTTGGTCTTGAGGTGGTGAAGAAATTTTAGTCTCTCTATTTTACGACGTGCTTGCAGGTTTGGATGCCATGTTCTTTTCATCAGATTAGTGGGAGAGTCAGTCATGCGATACTTCGAGTAGATAATCGAACAGCCTTGCGCTGTATCATTTCAAGAGCCCGAATGTTTTTTTGCTTGTGCGGGTCCCAGACTGAGCATGCGTATTCAAGTTTTGGTCTTACCATCGAGTTGTATGCGAGTAGTAGTTTATTACTTGGCGGAGTCAATTTAAGTTTATGTCGAAGAAGGCAAAGTTTGTGAAATGAAGAAGTACAGATGTTAGAAAACGTGTTCGTTCCAGCTTAATTTGTTTGTAATCGTAACACCAAGATACTTATGAGCAATCACCTCGAACAGCGGTTGTTCTGGAAGCTCGTACGAAAATGAAAAACTATGTTTCTTTTTGGTAATTTTCATAAAAACGGATTTTTCTGCATTTAACTGCATATTCCACTTTTGTGCACCATGTATGAACGTTAAGAAGGTTTGAATTAAGTTTGATTTGGTCCTCGGGGCAAGTATTTCGTTAAACAGAATGCAATCGTCTGCAAAACAATCTGATTTGAACTGGGTGAGTGATTAGATTAAAATATCATTGATATATATTAAAAACAATAAGGGACCTAGCACGCTGCCTTGCGGCACACCGGATGTAACAGGTAAGATTTGGAACAACCATTTTCAACACTAACATATTGCATGCGGTTGGATAGATAGGAAAGAATCCAGTTTGTTATGAACGCAGGAAGTCCGATTGACTGCAGTTTGCGCATTAAGATGTGCGTGGGAAACAAGGTCAAAAGCTTTGCGGAAATCTAAGAAAATTACGTCTACCTGGCCGGACTTGTCAAGGACGCTTCGCAAAACTGGAACAATAGAGGTTAGTTGGGTGACAGTAGAAAACCTTTTCGGAAAGCCATGCTGGAAGGGAGATAATAAACCGTTTGTCGTTAAGAAATTTAGTAATGTAGTTAGCTATAATGTGCTCCAAAATTTGCAACAAGATGACGTTATGGAAATGGGGACGATAATTGACCAGGAATCAAGGAGTCGTCCCTTTTTAAACACAGGTGCAATGCGTCCAACTTTCCAGTCAGGAGGTAATACACCAGAAGTTAATGAAGCATTGAAGACTGCTACAAGAAAATGTGATAACATTTCAGCGTATCGAGAAAGAAACGCGTTCGGTATCCCATCAGGGCCAGTTGATGTCTTAGTTTTTAAGTTAAGCAGCATTGAAATTACACCCGACATGGACACATATCAGTATTAGCTCTGCAAAGAGGAACAAGTTCAGGCATTGGTTCAGTAACTAAAGAAAAGACACTATGAAAATAGGTGTTGAAATGGTCAGCGATGTCCGCCTTCTCAACGAGGAGCGCCTCGCCATGACGCAATTTTTGGATGGGTTTTCTTTTGTTGGACAAGAAATTCCAAAATTTTGTGGGACAGATTTAATAAAGTTGGGCAACCTGTGTTCAAAATATTTACGTTTAGCAGTTGCCATGGCTTGATTGAAGGGCTACTCGGGTGTTTGAATAATGTCACGAGACGACGCTCCTCGCTTCAGGCGTTTTAATTTCCTTTTCAAATGTATAATATCACGAGAGACCCAAGGGGTTTGTTTACACGTCTTTTTCACCTTGTCCGGAACAACATTATCAATACAATGCAAGCACAAGTGGTTTGAATGTCTCCCACATTTGAAGGACATCAGAACCGTGAAAGTTGCTCAGGTGTAGTTTCTAAAAAATCTAATACAGTTTCATCCTGTGCACGAGAAAAATCTTTGACGCGGATACATTTAGGTCGACCAGCGGTAGACACAGTTTCAACAGGGCATGAAAATGACACAATACAGTGATCAGAAAGGCCATTTTCAACGGAGACAGCAAATTGTTCAATTGAATTACTCACAAAAATAAGATCAAGTATAGAAGCACAGGTCGCGTCGATGCGTGTCGGATTGTTTACTACTTGGCGCAAATTATGACACATCATAATATCGAGAAGGTATGAAGCATGCGGGGATTGTACGAGAGTAGGGAAAGGAGAGTCCCAGTTAACGCCAGGCAAATTAAAATCGCCCACCAGGAATATGCTATCATGCCTAAATGATATCATGTGCTCGTGTAAGCCATGCAGAAACCGGGTTCTTCGTCGAACTCAAAACTACGTCAGACACCTCTAGCGAAGCACCAAATAATAACTGAAGATGGAGCCCGACCTACCCGACAGTCACCGTACCGCGTCTCTTCCCACGAGCGGGAAGCCATCCGGACTCAGGTCAACGACATACTCAGCGACGACATTATGCAGCCATCGAAAAGCCCCTGGGCTGCGCCGGTCGTACTCGTGAAGAAAAAAGACGGCACATTAAGGTTTTGCGTTGAATACCGGCGACTGAACAAAATCACCAAAAAGGACGTGTACCCCCTCCCCCGAATCTACGACGCCCTCGACCACCTCTGCCACGCGAAGTACTTCTCATCGATGGATCTGAAAACCGGATACTGGCAAGTTGATGTGGACGAGAGAGACCGAGAGAGACTGTGCATTTATAACCCCGGACGGCCTATACGAGTTCAAGATGATGCCGTTCGGGTTGTGCACGGCGCCAGCATCGTTTCAACGAGTCATGGACACGGTGGTAGCTGGCCTGAAGTGGCACACCTGCCTCGTATACCTCGACGATGTTGTGCCATTTTCCCGGACTTTCGACGAACACCTTGCAAGGTTGCAGTCTGTACTCGAGGCCATCCGTACGTCGGGGTTAACGCTGAAGCCTGAAAAGTGCCGCTTCGCGTACGAGGAACTCAAGTTTTTGGGCCATGTCGTCAACAGTGCGGGAGTCCGGCCTGATCCGGCGAAAACTTCCGCCATAGCGAACTTCCCAAGACGGAAAGATAAGAAGGGCGTGCGGAGATTTCTCGGACTATGCGCATACTACAGGCGCTTCGTCGCAAACTTCGCCCGCATTGCAGAGCCACTCACCCTCTTGACGAAAGATAGCACCCCTTTCAGCTTGGAAAATGCCCAAGAAACAGCATTCTGCGAGCTGCAACAATGCCGCCAAACCCGCCTTTGCTCGCGCATTTCGACGGAAAAGATGAAACGGAAATGCACACGGATTCCATTGATATAGGCTTGGGATTCGTCCTCGTACAAAAGCAAAGCGGGTTCGAGAAAGTAATCGCCTAAGCGAGCCGTGGTCTGTCCAAGGAAGAAAGAAACTACTCAGCCTCTGAAAAAGAGTGCCTTGCGATTATATGGGCCATTTCAAAATTTCGCCCATACGTGTATGGAAGACCATTCAAGGACAGACCACCATGCGCTGTGTTGGCTCGAAATTTTGAAGGACCCCTCTGGCCGTCTTGGTAGGTGGAGCTTGCGCCTGCAAGAATTCGACGTTACAGTAGTCTATAAATCCAGCAGGAAACACTCTGTCACCGAATGCCTGTCCCGCGCCCCAGTCGACCCGCCCCCACAAGACTCCGATGAAGACAGCGCGTTTTTCGGAACCGTGACGGGAAGCGATTTAGCCGCCCAGCAGCGTGCCGACCCTGAGTTACGCGTCCATAATCGAGTACCTGAGGGATGCAACGTCGCTGTTCCTAGGGCCTTCAAAAGCAACTGACCAGCAGTCAGCCCGAGAAACTCCGTTCTCGTGAAGAACAATTTCAACCCCAGAACGAGAACGAATTATCTTCTTTTCATCCCTGCGGACCATCGTGACCAAATTTTGGAAGCGTGCCACGACGACCCGTCTTCCGGACATCTCGGAACAGCCCGCACAATTGGAAAAATCAAGGCGAAGTACTACTGGCCCCGCCTTACCTCTGACATCACCCACTACCTCCGGAGCTGCCGTGACTGCAAACAACGAAACACGCCACCGACAAGACCCGCCGGACTTCTGCAGCCCATCGCCATTCAATCTAGGCCCTTTCTACAGATTGGAATAGACCTTCTGGGCCCGTTCCCTACATCCCGATCCGAGAACAAGTGGATTGTCGTAGCGACAGACTACATGACGCGCTTCGCGGAGACCGCCGCTCTACCGAGGGGGACTGCACAAGAAGTCGCGAAGTTCTTCGTGAACCAAGTTTTGCTGCGACATGGAGTCCCGGAAGTCCTAATCACGGACCGCGGAACGGCCTTTACTGCGGAGCTGATGCAAGGGATATTACACTACAGCAACACGGATCACCGAAGAACGACGGCGTACCACCCCCAAACTAACGGACTAACGGAGCGTCTGAACAAGACAATCGCGGATATGCTGTCAGTGTACGTCGACGTTAAAAATAAGACTTGGGACGAAGTGCTACCGTATGTCACCTTTCCGTACAACACGGCTATCCAGGAAACTACGCAGATGACGCCGTTCGAGCTTGTCTACGGAAGACGGCCGACTACGATGCTCGACGCCATGCTTCCGCACGTAGAAGACGACGAACTCAACGCCGACGTCCAAGGATACCTTCAGCGTGCCGAGGAGGCCCGCCAGCTGGCTCGAGTTTGTACAACGGACCAGCAGCTCATGGATGCCGGGCGCTACAACCTCCGACGCCGAGACGCCGAGTACCACCCTGGGGATCGTGTGTGGGTTTGGATTCCCATCCGACGACGCGGAATAAGTGAGAAGCTTCTGCGACGGTATTTCGGATCCTACCAGATTCTACAACGTGTCGGCCAACTTACCTACGAGGTGATCCCCGATGGTGATTCCGGAACATCACGACGACGCACGCGGCCCGAAGTCGTCCACGTGGTTCGCTTGAAACGTTACTATGCAAGATGACGGACTTTTTTGTTGTTTGTTCGGACTGTCTTTTATTTTTATTGTTGCATCGGGTCGATGCACTCTTAGAGGGGGGTAATGCCGCGAACCATGTATGGGTTTGTTTATTTATTGTTTGTTTTTACTGCCGGGCCATGCCCGGCTGTGTTATCTGCGTTCCAAACGAAGCGCGTCTTCCATTCTTTACTTCTATGCCGCACGGGCTATCACATCCAGATAAGCAGACTGTTTCGCCATAACTTCACTGGCCCAGAATAATCTTCTGTGATCTACAATGTTCTGGATGCTAATCAACGGTTCCAGAAACACTTGCGCCAAAAGATAAAAGCCTGCAGAGCAGACGCCGTGGCATTCGATCTCCGACGCTCGCTTGAGTACGTCACTTTGCTGACTGCTGCTTCGCCGCCCGTGTAGTGTTTGAGTTGTTAGGGGAGCACAAGTTCGCTCCAATGAACGTGTTTTTCTTCAAGACAACAGCGTCGTCTCTGGCTTCGTGACAATATACCGGTCATTACCATAAAAACAAGTAACGTCGCTCCGTGTTTCAATAATCAACTACGTTGACTTAATAATAAAAAAGCGACTATTCAGAGTAGCGGACAAAAACAGATTATCAGATTCATGGTGTCGTTATAAAGCATGTGACAAGGCATACCAACGCCTTTTAAATTCTGCTCGTCATCGCTTCTTCAGTCGTGATTTGTCATCAATGCTAAAAAATAACCCTAGCCGCTTTTGGCGCACGATAAATCCTAGTAACGAACCCAATGTAACTCTCGCTAATACCTATGGAACCCCTTTTCCGGAATCAGAATGTGCTCAGTTATTAAATGATTCACTCTTATCGGTTTTTACTCGTGAGGTTATTACTTCATGCCCTGACATAGATGTAGTTGCCGGTATTAATATGACTGAAATAATAATTGACGAAACTGGTATTATACCTTTACTTGAAAGGTTAAAAACTTCATCACCATCTCATCATAATGGCTTCAACAACAAAATACTGAAAAACATTTCCTCCGGGAAACTACACAGATGACGCCGTTCGAGCTTGTCTACGGAAGACGGCCGACTACGATTCTCGACGCCATGCTTCCGCACGTAGAAGACGACGAACTCAACGCCAACGTCCAAGGATACCTTCAGCGTGCGGAGCAGGCCCGCCAGCTGGCTCGAGTTTGTACAACGGACCAGCAGTTGGTGGATGCCGGGCGCTACCGGGCCGGGATGCCGAGCGCCTATTTGGCAGCAATCTTTTCTCTATCATTATCATCAGGCACAATTCCTCAGGACTGGCGAATAGCAAAAGTAGTGCCGTTATTTAAATCTGGGGATCGCTCATCCCCGCTTAATTACAGACCCATGTCTTTAACTAGTACCATATGTAAACTTTTGGAACACAATATACACTCACCGGTAATCTCTTATTTAGAGGAATATAATATCATCTTCAAATACCAGCACGGTTTTCGCGAGGGCTATTCATGCGAAACTCAACTCGCAAGATTGACTCATGACTTGAACTCATCATTGGACGCCGGCATTCAAACTGACGCCATATTCCATGACTTTTCAAATACATTCGATCGTGTCCCTCACCATTGGCTCTTTTAAAACTTAGGCAGCTTAATATTCACCCACTTGTTCTCGCCTGGCTGCAAGCCTTTCTTTCCAGTAGAAAACAATTAACGTGTGTCAATAACTTTAACTCTCCTTTTGGGGAAGTTTCATCTGGAGTCCCTCAAGGCAGTGTGCTTGGTCCCTTGCTTTTCCTTATTTATATTAAAGACTTACCCTCCTCAGTAAATTGTAAAGTTAGGCTATTTGCTGACGATTCTGTCATTTACCGTACCATTTCTTGTGAAACTGATCGACAATCTCTACAATCTGACCTTGTCTGTTTAACTTCGTGGTGCACAGCGTGGCTAATGACACTAAACCCTTCTAAAACTAAATTAATGAGTTTTACAAAAAAAGAATCGCGTATTCCAACGTCTTACTTACTAAATGATACTTCAGTGGAGCTTACGACCTCGTATAACTATCTTGGTGTTAACATGCAGTCTGACCTATTATGGCATCCCCACATTGTTGTCACCCTTGCTTCAGCAAATCGCTCCGTCGGGTTTCTTAAACGTAACTTTTGCGCTGCTGAGCACGAGGTCGCGGGTTCGATTCCCGGCCGCGGCGGCCGCTTTTCTGATGGAGGCGAAAAGCAAAAACGCCCGTGTGTACGAGATTTCGGCGCACGATAAAGATCCCCAGGTGGTCAAAATTAATCCGGAGCCCTCCACTACGGCGCGCCTCATCGCCTGCGTTGCGTCGGCGCGTTAAACCCCCCAATCAATCAATTAAACGTAACTTGAAACACAACCCCTCGCACTTGCGCAAACTGGCTTATATCGCCCTTATCCGTCCTAAAATACAATATGCGTCAGCCATTTGGGATCCCGATCAAGACTCCATTATTAACAACATCGAATCCCCGCGGAACCGTGTTGTACGTTTTATTTTTTCTGATTAGTCACGTCACACCAGCGTCAGTTCATTGAAGCTTCGTGCCGAACTTGAAGCCTTATCACGTCGCCGCAAAATCGCTCACTAATCACTACTTCATAAGCTCTACCATCACACATCACTTCACGAGGAATTCTTTAAGCCACTCCCGGCTATCTTTCCGCGCCGCGATCATCCCTTTAAAAGCGAACGCTTCCCTTGTCGCAAATTTCATTATGCTAGATCGTTCATACCGGCACAAAAACCGAGTGGAATGACTTACTATCAAACATTGCAACCGCCACCGATATCACTGAATTTCAGAAGTTACTAAACCGGGTGCAAATGTTGAAGTTGAAGTTTATTTCCATAAATAACCTTTTATGGCGGAAAATAGGGGAAAAAGTTGCACTCAGCAACTTGACGGAGCGCTACATCCTTCATGGTCAAAAAAACAAAAAAAAGAAACAAAAAAGCCGGGGGGCGGGGAAAACAAAAAAAAAAGCGATACATAGACACCACTTGTGGGGGAAAAAAAAAAAACTAGCACGGAAAATACAATATTTTCAAAACTACAATAAATAGCGCATCAAGAAGTGGATATAAGGACGTGAAGGCAATGGTAATAAAAAAATTACGCCCATCTTCCCGCGAGGGAACCCTGGTGTGATGCGACGCATCGGGGAGTTAAATTTGGGTGTTTCCATTGGGTTCATTCTCTAGTTTGCGTGAAACGTGTTGGGGGAACGCGTATGATGCATTTCCATCACATGCGGGTGTTCCTATACGCGGAACGATGGGCGTAATTTTTGTGTCACACCACTCACTGAAGGGACCGTCGCTTCCATCACGTCTTCATGGGAAAGAATCAAGTCAAGCACGGAGTAGTCAAAGCAAGGTCCCCTTCAGTGCGAGAGCGAGCGCTTGACTGAACCGCCGCGGCGCGATGCCTGCTTTATATTCACAGCGATTGAAGGAGGGGGAGACAAGCAGGAGGGGCACGCATGCGCGCACCGCACCAGTTTTAACGCAGCGAAGCGCGCGCCAAACAAGCGCGCCAGCTGGGGGATGCTAATGAGCCGGAGTGAGAGTGTTGCACACAGCTTTGGGAGAGAAGAACGGAGGAGGGATGGGGAACGGACGCCGCGACGACGACGCAGGGGGACAAGCCCGAGAGCAAGAGATTCGTCGCATCTAATATACGCAAGAAACCCCCAAAAAAAACAGCAAGAAACTATTCCCAAACATCATAGTCTTTCCGAAAAACAAGTTAAACAGCATAGATTTTTTACATGTTTTTAAATTTGATTGTAGGGTTTAACGCCCCCGACGCAACGCAGGCGATGAGGCGCCCCCGTACTGGAGGGCTCCGGATTAATTTTGACCACCTGGGGATCTGTAACGTGCCCCGAAATCTCGTACACAGGGGCTTTTTTTTTGTTTTTTGGCCTCCATCAGAAAAGCGGCCCCGGGGCCCGGGGAATCGAACCCCGACCTCGTGCTCAGGAGCGCAACGCCTTAGCCACTGAGCCACCCGCGGCGGGTATGTTTAATATCAAAGCCAATAAATGCAAGCCCATTCAACAACTTGGGAAAGGGTATCCCCCAATCATCTTAAAGTGTAGTTTGTACGTGGGCGAGGAACTTTCCAACGTTCAGACAGTCTAGTCAGATAGGGCGTATGTTTAAATTTTGGAGATTAGCTATCAAAAAGTTCTTAGAATTTTTTTTGCGTTCTAGAGTATATGTGTAGGCCACGGAGCAAGATATAAAGAGGAGCGCCGACTGTGGCCCAGAAAAAATTTTTTTGCTCGGGCCGATAATTTCCACGCGCCGCCGGCCGCCCAGCTTTCCCTTTGCTCTCTTCCTCCTTCGTTTTCCCTTTTTCGTCGCTGTGCCTCTGTACATGGCTCTTCCCTTCTTCGCTCTCCCCAGAGGCGTCGTTTCTTTCGCAACGACCCCCCCAAATTCAGGAGGAATGCCTGCACGCGCGGAATTTAAACACCCGTGCGCAGCCGGAATAGACGGCGCAGATAATCGCAAGCCACCGCGTACATGGTCGCTTATTCCCTATCGGGGGGCGTTCATTCTGACATTATGAAGACCCGCTAAAAATATTGTACTAACCCAGCAGATGTAAGACGAAACTGAACGACGACGACTTTAGAACACCCAAAAAATGAGCAAGAGTAATATGAAACGCCACAACATGCAGTCTAGCGTGATTCTGCTTATTACAAATCGATGCAGCGCAAAAATTACCCTCTGTTGTTGGCCCGCTCTCCGGCCGCCCGCTTAATTATTTATGCCGTTCTGCGCACGAACAATGCTTACAAGGGTCGCCCGGGTCTCCATCGGCAAACGGCAATGAGACACACATTTCTGTGCCATTGACTGAATTGGACAGCTGCCCTGTTGTAATAAGTGTACAAAAACACTGTCATCTTGATAAGACACCCAAGAATATCAAACGCAACCTTCATTGTAACTCATACCGCAACTTACCGTCCGATGTTCACTGTCGCTCTACGGTCGTGTTATCTCGTCGATAACGCCGTGGACTCCAAATAAAATGCTGCGGTTTTTTATGGCTGCAATTTTGGGCCCACGAGGGTTCCCGGCGTTTTTTTTTTTTTTTCTTTAAGCGCCCGACCAGCGAAACAACCGGCTCGTCAAACCTTTTTTTTGGCAAATCATCACCACAGGGATATAGGGTCCGGACGAATTCAAATATCGCGAAATGAAGGCTTGTGAAAAGACCGCACTGTCAGGGCCTCGATCTTGAGCAGATTGCTACGTCGCGGGCAGTTGCGGGTGATGTTATCGCGTTTCTGTTATTTTCTGATGAGCGTGTGAGTGCCGGTCCGTGTTCTAGGCACACTCTGTTTTGGACGTAAGTTGGAGAACGGCGAGAAAGCTGAGGCAACTTTTATAATCGCTAGTGATCAGAACCAGTTGCTCCTTTCGCCTTTTTTGTAAAACCTGTTAAAAACACAGCCGAATTGGTGTTTTATTGATTGATTTATTGTAGGGTTTAACGTGCCGACGCAACGCAGGCGATGAGGCGCGCCGTAGTGGAGGGCCCCGGGTTAATTTTGGCCACCTGGGGGTCTTTAACGTTTGCCGAAATCTCGTACACACGGGCGTTTTTTTTCTTTTGGCCTCCATCAGAAAAACGGGGCCCCCGCGGCCGGGGAAACGAACCCGCGACCTCGTGCTCAGCAGCGCAACGCCTTAACCCCCGAGCCACCCGGCGGGTCGAATTGGTGTTCACAAATTTACAAAACGGAGTCACATTTTCGGCAAGCACTGCGCAAAAGGTAGTGTTTGTATAGCAGCCATAATCTATATGTGCGCTCTACATTTTGTTTTCCCCCCCATGCAAACAATCCTTAACGCATCTTTTGCCCCTACGACCACTCAATTCCTTAGGGTTCGGGTTACCCAGAAGGGGCTGTCGAACAAGTTAATCAAGCCGTGCGAAGGAGGAGCGCAATGCGCGAAGCGGCGCCAACGCAGGCCCAAAGCACTCCGTGCCCAAAACTACCGTCGCCGAAGCAGACGACAAAAGCCCACGGAATGCGTTTCCCCCAACGCGCCCGCCGGCGCACAGGGAACGCCAGCCGCTTAGCGCCGGTACCATTGCTGCGCCACCTACATTGCGCTCCGCGAGTGATGGACATTAAGAGCCCGCAGGAGAGAGCGAAGTCGGCGCACCTGTTTATCTTGCTCCGTGGTGTAGGCTAAGCGGTACTTCAGCAGGTCCTGAATCTTAAGTAGACAAAGTTTACTAAACAAAGGGGCAGTAGGAGCATCATAACGTGCATATACATAGAAGCCGAAGAATTTTTTTCTGTAGCAAAAAAAAGCAGAAGTTGTGCTCCACACGAGACAAAAATAGTTAAAATTGCTTAAAAATAGTGAATTGTGCAACAGTAACTTCGACTTTATACGGAAGATCACGTACAGAATATACCATTCCAACTTTGCGCGAAAGTAGCCCTGCGAGAAAATTAATGTGTGTATTCCAAGACATGTTTTGGTCGAAAAAATACCTAGCGTTTTTGCAGACATCACCAGTTCAATTTTGGAGTGGTTTAGCATAATATCACCCGGTAAGAGAATATTTCTGCTTTTGGATTGAAAAAGCATCGCTTTCGTTTTATCTACGTTAATTTTTAAGCCGTTTTCCGCTGACCACCTGTGTATTTTTTCAAGCACTTCATTAGCGGTTTGTACCAACTGCATGACATCACAAGATGAAACAAGGAGAGTTACATCATCAGCGTAAATTGTGTATTTTTATTAGTGTCAACGTTCACGATGTCATTAATGTAGATGTTGAAGAGAAGGGGCCCTAAAATACTGCCTTGTGGCACGCCTAAGTGCAGTTGTCTGATTTTAGAGCGGAGATTATTTACGTGAACAAATTGGCTTCTGTGACCTAAGTATGACGTTATAAGTTCTAGAGCTATGCCGCGGATACCATAGTAACGCATTTTTTCGAGCAGTAGTTTATGATTTATACTATCGAAGGCTTTGCTGTAGTCAATTAAAACACCTAATGTAAGTCGTTTTTCAATGTTTTTCAGAATGAATTCTTTTTGCTCAAGTAACGCTAGATGTGTCGACGTTCGTTTTCTGAAGGCATACTGACAATTCGATAACATTGAGTTCTTTTCCAGAAACTTGGATAGACGACTGAAAACCGTGAAATAACGGACTTTTTTACTTTTGTACAAAAATGCGTATGTTTCATGGTTCGCCGTGTTTGCCTAATTCTTTTATTCACAGGCGTTTTTGGTGATGCTGTTTCTTTATGCTTTAATGGCGCGTGTGCTTGTTGTAAGCTAGATTGCGCTTTATTGCACTCTTGTTACTCTACTTCCTTCTTGTTTAGTTGATTTTTTAATATATTTTTAATGGAGTTTTAATATTTCTGACTGATAATATTTATGCTGATTATTTAAGATTGTGGGAAAGAATTTTGAACCTATCATTTACTCTAATCTATTTAGCAGTATAGTTTTTCAGTTTGCGTGTTTTCTGGGGTTATTAATCATTTTCATGTACCTGTATGTGTTATAGCCCCCCCCCCCCCCCCATTATACCCTCCTGTGAGAGGGCCCCTTATGTGTATTCTAAATAAAAAAAATGATGTCACTTTTTGACCGAATCTTCCGTCACGTCCCGTTTATTTTTTGTTCCGCCGGAAGTGTTCCCTCCTCACACAGATGGTGCTAAGCCCCATTAGCAGCTTAAGAACCGCCTTTTTTTAACGTATGGGCTACTTGGAAGCATCGCTACCAGTTACCTTGTCAGATCCTCTTTGTAATTTCGATGTTCAACCGCCGGGAAGACGTCTTGCGTTCGTCTGTCGTAACATTCGCCGGGTGGCTTTTTGAAGACATCTCCAGCGTCGTCAGACACGCCAAAAAACGGCACGACAATGATGCGCCGGCATGCCACCGAAGCTTGCCGTGCGGGCTCAGTGGCTAAGGCGTGGCGCTGCTGAGCACGAGGTCACGGGTTCGATTCCCGACCGCGGCCGCCGCTGTTCAGGTGGAGGAAAAAAGCAAAAACGCCCGTGTGCACGAGATTTTGGCCCACGGTAAAGATCCCCAGGTGGTTAAAATTAATCCGGAACCTGTTATGCCGTAACGCAAAATCTCGCAAAAAAAAAAAAAAATATATCGGAAACCGTCCACTACGGCGCCCCTCATCGCCTGCGCTGCGTCGACGCGTTAAAGCCCTACAATCAATCCATTATTTCCATACTGTTTTTGCAGGCCTTACAGTTCCTACTCGAGAAATGCACCGGAAATTCGACCGCCTATGGGAAGCTGTGCAATAAAGCTGCTGTCAACCAGCATTTACGGCTTCATGGTATTTTAACCAAAGTGCGGCCACATTGTGTTTAATGTTTACTGTGTTTACTGTGGCCAAATGACTGCAAGGGACTAAAGACTGCAATGGACTAAAGGCCTTGTCATCCATTTGGCCATATTGCAATTTGGACTCTATTGGGCTCATGATAGCAATACACAAATAGGCCAACACTAATGTACCAATAGACCTATACGTACTAATACAACTATAGGCCATATCATAACTGTAACTTGAGCGCACAAAAAATAAGGACTGAACGACACACGAAGACCAGCGCAGACTAACTGAAATTTTATTCATCACTCAACACATATATAGCCTCTTTGACAATACCCGCGCATGATCAAATGTGTACTTACCCCGTCATACACACAAACACAAGAAAAAAACAAGAAAAACACTTTAAACATTGCATTATCTCATGTCGTCCATCATCTTAATTTCCTTATCGGACAGGGATGCTGACGGTTTACTTATCCACGTTCTCTTTAATTTCTACATTTGCCAGGCCTCCACTATCTCTCTTGTAGTCCTGTCTTGGTGGTGTAACTCCGTCGTCGTTAGGTCAAACAACGGATCGCACTTTCTCGTTGTGCACTGCGCACTGCGCGCTGCCAGATGTGTGTATGGCCGACCTTTAAGGCTGGACATGTGTTCGCTGAGCCTTACATTTACGCATCTACTCGTTTGACCAACGTACTCGTGTCCACATGTGAACGGAATCTTGTACACAACGTTTTTTTTCTGCATTCCGAAAATTTCTACGTGTGACGCAAAGTACATTTATTAGCCTTGCTGGTATCCCTTTCTTCGTACACTTTGTTAACAGCCGGGCAAACCCGTCCCACTTTGTGTTTGTCAGAAAAAACCATATTCACGTTGTACCTGGCCGCGGATTTTTTTAATCTGTGAGACAAACCGTGCACGTAAGGAATTACTCACATGATCTTACTCTTGTTTTCGGCGCTTTCTTCCTTCTCCTTACCCTCCATTTTTACTCGTTTTAGTAGCCTTTCGCTAACTGTTACCAACATCGTCGTTGGGTATCCCGCCTTTTCAAGATGGTGTCTCTGCGCACTTAACGCTTCTCCCATTCTGTGATTGCAGGTTTAGTCGAGACACCCCATTAATCTCATTCTTAACTATACTTGAGTGGGCAGAAGTGTGCTGTACGAGTGGTTGTTTCTCCGCGCGTGGTGAATTCTGCCAGCACATGTGGTGTTCGTCAAAGGTGAACTGCACATCCAGGAATTGTAAACATTACTCCTTTGGCATCTCATATGTGACGTTTAGCCCTCCCCCTCTTAAAGTGAATACGTCAACTACCCGTGCACTGAACGTTTTGAAGCAAAGCTTTCTACCTCTACCCCCCAAGGGTTCTTTCACGACCGTTGGTGTCACCAGAAAACTCCCACGAACAAATCAAAGAATTCACTGGCACCGCCAGGAATCCAACCTGTAACTACTGGTATAACAAAGCGAGAGCGCGTTGTCTTACCGATTTAGCTACGAGCCCACGCAGAAACGGGGGAATAAAGGAGGTGCACTCACCAAGCACACCAACGCGTTTACCTCCTGCATTCTCGGGGAATGCAACGTGATAGCTTCACGCGACATCTCGCGCTGCTGTGCGCTCCACCCACGGCACATCAAGCGGCCCTGTACGCGGATTGCGCATGTGCTAGGAGTTACAAAAATTAAGGAAGCTCACGCCAACGCATGGCATCGCTCTTCTAGTACGCCAATGTGCTAAAGCCTGTGGCCTCCACAATTCACTTAAAAAATCACAGCTCCTTGTCGTACGCCCTCGCGCCAAACGACACACCAAGTAACACATTGGAATACCCTTTGATGACCATGCATCACTCCAAGCCCCAGCATCAATATCCTGGACCTACATCTCCAGGCCAACACCAAGCGCGGCGTATCCTTGCCCGCGCCTCAAAACAGCATCAATCAAATCTGCACATTATCAGGCGAGTTGCCACCAAGAAGCGAGGCCTCCAGGAATCCGATACCTTTCGATTAAATTCAAGTTTTGTCCACTCGAGAATCACTTACGTCAACCCTTGTCTTATTCTCGGCGAGGAGGACGTAAAGATGCTTTATATAATGATTGGAAAGGCGGTTGAGCAGGCAGTTCGTCTTCCCATGAGTGCGTCCACAGAAAGCCTGCTTAGCACGGGGCTCCACAATACAGTGGAAGAGCTGATAGAGGGCCATCTTTCTAACCAGAAGTTACGACTGAGCATAACTGCGTCGGGTCGCCGCATCCTTCACCAGATTGGCCGGGCAGCACAGAGTGTCACTCCGCTTGATGTACCCCCGGACTCTTGGCGACAAGAACTACAGATGCTCCCTTTGCTCCCTTTTCTTCGAAATATGAACCCCTCACACGGCGACACGACGAGGGTCTCCGGGCAAACACGGGCTCACACGATCAACACCACCCTCGGTAGGGATCATGCAGTTATTTACACAGACACCTCCAAACATCGAGGGAAGCGGTATGCCATCATCGTGGTGAACTCCAGAACTAACCTCTTCACCTTACCCTGACCTTTGCAGAGAACAACAAACTACCCTACGGCTTATACAATCCAGATCCTTCCCACACCCGACGCGTCTTCACTTAATACACAAGAATCGCTACAACGCTGAATATAAATTGTTCTCTGAAGTAGAAACACTCCGCCACATAATCGGGGTGTGCGACTTTAGCACCCTCCTCTCTTTCCGTCAACTACCGAACAACAGCAATGGGAGATGCTGCTGTCCAGCCCCTCTCTGCCTACCCTGCTTCAGCTGGTGGACAGAGCACAGGCGGCGTGGAGTGAATATGGGAGGAACCACTCCCTGGGCCGCACTCTGGGCCGTTCACAAATCCGAATAGAAGTATTACCTTCTCCTCGTCCGCCGTCTCTGCATCTGATCTCGTCGCCTTCGTACGTGACGGCAGAGACGCAGAAGTGAGATCGTCTAAACACCGGGTTTGAGCTTTATTAATTAAAAAAGAGTTTTCACTGATGTGCTACACGAACAGAATCTCAACCAACCACCGTTCATGTATCATGCATTAATTTGACCTTACCAGGAATATCTGTTTGAAGTAATAGAGGGTGTGGGTAAGTGCATTTCACTTCTCTCTGGTTTGACTATTTGTAGAGCGATGCGCGTGCAGTTAAGTGACGTCGAATGGGTAATCGTTTGGGGTGCCGTTTGAGCTCTGCTTTCCAACTACATTCACAGGGTGGATTGGCGCTAATTTTTTTTTCCGTGTAATTTTCTAGCAATTTCCGTGTAATTTCCTCTTATTTCCGTGTAATTTCCTAGTAGAAAATCTCGCCACAGCGCACCCTTCCGGCGCCACAAATACACGCACACGCAAAAACCAACGTGTTTATAATCAAAACAATCGTGAAGGGATCAGTAATTGGCCACAGTTGGCCAGCGTTCCGCGCGAATGTTGGCACATCGATAGCAGCATGACCCGAAAATCCAAGAGGCTCATCGCCGAATCACTGGGAGCTTCTCTTCAAGATAGGCGAATCGTTCATTAGGTTGTGTAGTTTTCTTGGTCCTGCGTGTTTTTTTCGCGCTTTTAGTCACCATGTTCCTTCCGAAAAATGCGCGATAATATTTCACTCGTTCCTTAGGAGAAGGAAATACGGATGGGTCTGCGGGTGCAGCGGGCGGCGGAGACAAGAAAGAGATTTTTGACCGACCTTATGCAAAAACTGGCGCCCTCTTGCGGGAACCGCGTGCGCTTCCGCCATGTTGGGGGATTCCCGGATCTCCGGATACCGCAGTACAGCCTGGGTTAGCGACGCGCACGTCGGCATTTACCGTTGTCCAAGATGCCTAAACACTGCCGTGTAACTTGCTGTGCACAAAGATGATACGAGGACGTCCACGGAAATAACGTACACATCTTTTTTTTATTTCTCAACGGAAGCATGATTCGAGCCCTGCGTGAAGTCGCTTGCGGGTGTCGACTTCCCTTCGCGCAGTAATATTATACCTAGATCGCATGCATAGTCACGAAACGAATAATATGTGCAGGACTAAAAAGGTCGAAAAGTGAGCTATTTTCTAGCCCTGTATTTGCCGCCTAGCACTCCTGCCTTCTGGTAGTTGAGGCGCACTGCATCGGTCAGCTCGTACTTTCTGCCGTTCGTGCTTTGCGCGGCCGTGTTTTCTTTTTTTTGTGGACGTTCGGTGGGCTTTTATGGAAGTACTACGCATTCTTTCGTTTGCCAAACGTTACAGGAAATAAGGGATCCGCGAGAGTTGCAACCTTCACGTAGCACCATGAGTAGCGCAAGTAACGTACGTAGTAACCCGTGTATCGGTCATTTACCGCTCGTCGCCTGCTTTTTCGACCGTAGCCTATTTTCCCAAGATAAATTTTTCGAGCGGAATTTTCTAAGCGGTAGTGTGCGCCCAGTTTTTATGTCCAGGGCGCGATCAGGGGACGCTCAGCGGTCGCCGCGAGGCACGCGCTCACGAGCGCTCGGTATTTCCTCGCTCTTTCAGGTTTTCGGAGTTTTTTTTTTGGTAAAGCCTTTGCGTTTGCTGGGGACGCTCGGCGGTCACCGCGATGAACGCGCTCACAAGCGCTCGGCAATTTTTTGGTAATTTAATTATTCATTGGCAATTTATTGGCAATATATTGGCAATGTTTAACGCGTTACACGCCACACGCGTTACGCGCTACACATTACGGCCAGCTACAACAGCTCCGCTGTTGAAGAATGCCAGGTATGCAATTTATTTTATTAAGCGTTTTTTTTTATTAGCAGGTTTCCTCTGCGTCCCAGAGGATTCTTAGCGCATAGCTATATCGCGGAGTGCCCCCCCCCCTCTACATTTCAACCTCAGGGCAGCCCGCATCGGCTCGAAGCGTTTCAGGAATGACCTCCTGAGAACCCGCAGGATGCGAACCAACACGGATGCACTTTCAATGTTTGCGTTATCAAAGCAAAAAAAATGTGGTTGTTCTCTCTTACAGAAGAACCGGTAAAACACAAAAGTGAAATGCGCCTTCACAGGAGCAGTTGAATGTTTATTGTGCATCGGTATGAACTTGCACGTCGCTATTTATATTTGGTCGGTATGGCACCGATAGACGCGTCAACGTAAGACACTGGATTGCACGCGTCGGAGCATTGCGGAAATCCGACTGAAACCACAGGCGCTCGCGAACCGTCCACGCGAATGAAACCAAACGAGTTATCAGCGAATCGTTTGGTGAACACACCCTGCAGCGCACCGTGTCACGTCACGACATGAGCGCGACATCAGCCAGTCGGCTTCTCCGCAGCTTTACGCTGTGCGTCCCCCGTATACGTAGGCGCTTAAGGTCCCTAAAACCTTAGTAGGCGCTGGCATCGAGGCGCCAACTGTCGGCGCCTCAGCGCTCTCCTAGATAAGGCAGATAAGGCGCGTTTCTCGCCCTATTCACGCGTCTGCTCACAGCGTAGTCGGGAGCGCGTTTCCTACCTCCCGTCGCGACGGAAGAGTTCATGATCGAATCCTGGCCCCGACCGCATCGATGAAGTTTTTCTGGCGATGTCATTTCCGTGACGGATATGCCGTCAGTTAGATCTTGGAGGATCCCTGCATAAAACACTTTCGTGTTAAAAGGAAAAAAAAACGCGACAGCGTCTAAAAGCTTCTCCTGCCGGTGCCTTCCTGACTGCTTTTTGCGATGCACAATGCGTATTTACGAAATCGCTCGCAAATGTGGGCAACAGAGAAAGGTCCACAGATCACTCGTCGCTCATTTTGCTGCGCTTAAATCTGAATATAAAAGGATCGCCAAGCCCAGAAAGCCCCTCACACGCTCCGTCCCAAGGAACCCCGCGACCGCCATCCCCCAACATGGCGTCACGTGCTCGTTTCGCTTTAAATGCAGAGCATTTCAGTAACTCACGATGTCACCCGCGTTGATGTCCGTAGTCCGCACCGCACCCCTCCCTACTATATAAAAAAAACATACTATCCGGCGCCAGGTTTCGATCCCTCGACCCTGCGGGCGGAACGCAATGTACATGGTGCTCTACCCACTGCGCCACAAAGCCGACACAGAATGGGACGCTACTAACGCGCCTTATATCGTTGACTCATTCAAAATTTCTGCTGACGAGCGCTCCCTCGTCAGCAGTTGCCACAAGTGCAACAACATTAACGTAACG
The DNA here is from genome assembly GCA_013339765.2 of Haemaphysalis longicornis. NCBI lineage: Eukaryota > Metazoa > Arthropoda > Arachnida > Ixodida > Ixodidae > Haemaphysalis > Haemaphysalis longicornis. The sequence continues at coordinate 188,848,821 of CM023453.1, forward strand.
CAAACTACTTAACGTCGAACCCGCCGCGGTGGCTCAGTGGCTAAGGCGTTGCGCTGCTGAGCACGAGGTCGCGGGTTCGATTCCCGGCCGCGGCGGCCGCTTTTCTGATGGAGGCGAAAAGCAAAAACGCCCGTGTGTACGAGATTTCGGCGCACGATAAAGATCCCCAGGTGGTCAAAATTAATCCGGAGCCCTCCACTACGGCGCGCCTCATCGCCTGCGTTGCGTCGGCGCGTTAAACCCCAGAATCAATCAATCAATCAACTTAACGTCGTGCGCCCCCCGGGAAAAGCTCTGCATTTGATCGTGCCCCTCGCGAGGGGGATGTTTCACTGCGTCTTCCTACTGGCCAGTACACTCGTCGCCATCTGTCGGATGTTGTGCGAACCCTTTGCGGCTGATGGCGCGCGATTTGAAACGACATTTAGATGTGAAGCAGCTTTTTTGTTCATTCATGGGGGTTCCTAGAAAGAAGACAATCGCACAGAACTAAAGTGTGTTGTGGAAAGGCGCCATAGAACGATCTCAAAGCATCATCAGCGTAAAAATGAACACGTGAAGAAATCTATGGGCAATAAAACAATGTAGCGAGAATCATCCACAAAGCCGTTTTAGATATTTTTTGGAATTGAACGAAGAACATGTTCAGGCACAGCATTTTTTTTTTTTAAATGCCACACAAAGACCACAATGTTCGAGATGCGGACAAGCACTTACCGTTGTTCACATCCTTGATGAATGCAAAGAACACGACGCTGACAGACGCAAACACTTTCCAGAATTTTTCACGCACCACATCCCGATTCACCCAGCACATTTCCTTCCAGACAATAGTATCTTTGCATGCAGTCGTTTTCTAGAGTATTTATTTAGCGCCGGAGTTTTACAAACAATTCCATATCGACCATAATTGTTTCATTGATCTCCCTCTGATGAGGGCTTTCTTTGATCACTGAAAGCTGAACTGCATTTCCATTCACCACTTCCAATTCTTAGGAGTATGATCGTCTACATCAATAGCTTTCTTTTAACGAAATGGCCCCCTACACAATTTTTAACAATTTTACCTAAAGAAGTGTACCCCCAAAGAAATATACAAAACCCTGGTATTCGGCGCTCTTTGGCCAAGTTGCTGCCCTTGCGCCAATGAACAACACATACAACAACATGCTTGCGCCGTTTACACAGGCCAGCCTCAGACATTGCTACGAGCTGTCGTCACAGTTGACACACCCAGCAGCTGCTTCTGGAACACTCCCTTCGACTGCCCACTGTTTTCCGAATAAATTTCTTTGCTTAAGCGGGCACACAGTTTAAAATATACTTAATCAGAGAAGAGGGGCTCGTCGTTTTCGAGTGTTCAGGGAGAACCCATTGGGCATGTCAATTGTTGACAGCTGGCGGCGATACTCAAGGCCGGCCTATGTGAACGGACAAACAATCAAGTGGGAAGCAAAACGGAGAACAATGTTAGCACAACATAGATAGCAGGTAATCGCGTAAACTTACAAGAATTGAGATGTTTGATATCAGCCTTGATTTGACCTCAGAAAATTACTGTTTTATGTCCTGTGTACAGCAAAACGATTGCAATTTCAACAAGTTATATCAAACATTATGTCTAGTACAAAATAGATTAATTGATTACGGGGTTGAACGCGCTGAATTTAGTAGAAGTTTCGCTACACAGGTTAACGCAGTAAGAACTGCAGGAGGAATCTCTTAAAAAAATGGCACCTGCAACAAGCCATTCATTCATGAGCGGCAGTGGCGTAGCCAGGGGATGGGGGTGCTGACCGGTCTTTGGCACCCCCAATTTTTTTATCTTCGTCCTCTTGCTTTTCGACTTCCTCCTCCGCCCTTTCTTCTTCTTCTTCTTCTCCTTCTGCTCCTCCTCCCACTACTCTCCTTCTCCACCCTCTCCTCCTTCTCCTTCGCCTACTCCTTGTTCTCCTGCCTCTCCTCCTCCTTTTTTCTTCTTCTCTTCTTCTTCTTCTAAATAAGCCGTACATGAATCTCGTGTGTGGCATGAAGAATTTTAACTTCAAAGGCAAAGTTTCGACCCGTTTGTCAAATCCGTTAATAGCGAACAGCGTGATTCGACGCGATTTGTTCGCTAAACAAAGTAGTTCGATATACCCAAACCAGCTTATGTCGAACTTGGGTACTAAACTTTGAAAAAAGAAACTGAACAGTTCATTGAAAACGCGAAACGAAAGAAAGACCATGCCACTAACCATGAAGAACAATATACTCGAAAATAAATTTCTTGCAAAGAAATATAAAACGATTTGCGCAAGGCGGTAATTTTTGCCTGAACACTGACACCTGGAACAAACCTCCTTTTCCTACCTACTACGAACTACAATCTTTGCAGCACAACCTAACAAGATTCTAAATAAATGCAAAGCAGAACACCCTTTATCATTTAGGGAAACTCACCGATATTTTATATTTCATACTAACTCATGAGTCTTGAATTATTTGTGGTTTTTTCTTCCGGTAGATGGCGGCACTTTTG
>CM023453.1:188851441-188959841 GCA_013339765.2 Haemaphysalis longicornis
TCAGAAGCCTTTCACATCCACAACAGTGGCAAGGCATGTGTTAGTCTCCCTCGATTTCCCTCCTTCCAAAAGAGATAAATTTCATGTCTGATTGATCGCCTCTTAGCCTCTGCGCAGGCTGAGTATTCCAATCAATTTGTTTGTCATTGCTTTGTTATAATGGTGAAGTATATATGCTGACTGAAGAAAATAAAACACATTTGGTTGTTAGTCAGCGCCGTGGCTGTGTCATTTCTTGTCCTGTCTTTTTTGCGCAGTTTTTTCACATTTGAGAAGTTGGCCGGGCCCGGCCCGGGCCCAGGCCCTGGCCGTGTCTCTATCGGGCAGGTTCGGGCCGGGCCTAGAAATTGTGGCCCGGGCCCGAGCACAGCTCGGGCCCGGGACGGTCCAAAAGGACGAGCCCGCCCTGCCCACGGGCCGTGCTCGGGCGGGTAGCACGCATTTTCTCGGGCCCGGGCGAGCTTGGGCTTGAACGAAAACACTTTTGGGGCCGAGCCGGCCCGGGCAGACCCTGAATCCCGGCAGTTGTGTGCCGCAAATTTAGAATATTGACAACAAAAATTCGTCTCAATGATCGTTTGGGTGAAATGAAAACAAATGAACGAAGTGCTGTCAGTCTGTCACCGTGGCGATGCTACAAAGATGACAAAATGACGTATTGCACTTAGAAAGCCTTCAAGCAAACAAAAGAAAACATATGGACTCATCAGCATAGTGAAGACAACGGGCCAGAAAACGAGAGCACTCTGGTAGTAGAGTACATGATTGTCTCTTTTGTCTGTGTTTCAAACTAAACATAAAGAAGAAATGTGACCTGGACATTGCACTTTGTGCAGACCATACCACCAAAAAAGTAGCTAACGTACCCTACTATTTTTTAAAGCTTTTTATACACATACCTTTTTGCCCATGAAGCAACTTTTTGATTAGAAAACGGTGAGCATGGAGGGACTTAGATCTACTTGGATAGACACCTGGTGGAAACCGACAACGAACTTTGGCAAATTAAATTGAGAGAACTACAAGTTAAACTAACCCTCTCAAAGTGTGCTAGCGTCAAAAACAAGTAGTAAAAAGAGTTCTTTGGGAACGGAATTGAATGAAATAACGAAACGCGAAATATATGTCCAAGAAATGCATAAATAAAGATAACCACTTTCTCAGCATCATTTAAGCGATCCTTATTGTGCTTTAAGGTTGAAGCATTTTTAAGCATGTTAAAGGTGTTGTGCCACCAAATTTTAAGTCTGTAAAAAGCCTGCTGTAGGTTTCCTCTGCATGCAACGACCCTCAACACGAAGTGCTGGGTACAGCAAGCGCTTAATATATATTTTAATTCGCTTCTAAAAATTACCTAAATGCTCTTCTGGAAATCGGGACCCATCGCTAGCGCCACTAACCATGACGTCAGTGAATTGCCAGCGCAGCAAAGTTTGTGACGTCATACAACGCTAGCGACTCGAGCGACGTGAACGTGAACTCCAGTTACCACAGTTTGTTTGGTCGCTTGGTCGTATCAGACACAATAGATACGACGGCGACGACGACGCGACGCGGCGAGTCGTCGTTAAACATCGGGCCTGCCGAATTGCCAGACCCGGTTGTCACCACGCCGACGGGCGACACAAACACGTCGGCCGATGGAAAGTCGCCCATAGTGTGACTGGCTGACCGAAGACGCCAACAAAACCGGTCGCCTGACTGGTCGCACGACGCGTCGTCAATCGACCAGAGAGAAGCGAGAGAACTGCGCCCCGACAACATTCGTGCCGCAATGAACGCGGCTCTATTTTGTTAGTTTCTGGAGGGTAATAAACTCAGTAAGTTCCATGAAGCCCATACAACTCAACACTAGCGCTAATGCGATCCGTATTTTGGCGTTCGACGCTTCGGCCGTGCTCTTCGGCGACGCCGCTACCCCGGAATGCGTGTGCGATCGGCTCGCCTGTAGAAAATATAAGGTCAGTTTCGTGCAGAAGAACAGTTACGTAGGGTAATTTGGGTAATAAGGGATCAGTATCGGCAAAGGTTTTTAACGTAAAACGTAAAACCAAAGTACTACGCAAGCACTATCCCTTCAGTGCAAAATCGCAGTCGCAGCCGGGCACACTTATTTTTGCGAGCGCTTTCGCAGAAGAGCAGAGTTGATGGCGATAAGCTGTCGCGGGGCTTCGCGGAACCTTGCTGCGCAAGCGCTATTTAAAAAAATGTGAGTTTACAAGCCAAGAATTCTGTAAACTAGCTAGGAAACACCGACGTACGACTCCCAGGATGGGCCTCCATCTAGTACACCGGCCATATCGCGAAGCGGAATCGTTTGTTGTTCGGCTGGCTCAGTGGTCTCGCGCGTTCCGCCAATCCGGTCAACGTTGCCGGTTCGTTCGCGGCGGGAACAGCTTTTTTTTTTTAGCGTTTTTTTTAAGCATTTGTTATGATGCAAATCCATGGTTTTCATTTGTCTGCATCCGAGGATGCAGACAAAGAATCCGTGGTCGGAGCTGTCGCGGCTTGACGTGACGAGTCGGCGTGTTTACTTCCGTGGTGAAGCACGTATGTGGAGGAGCAGACGCCGCAGTAAAGTCGCAACGTACCGCAGCGCCGCATGGTAGACACGCGTGGCAGAGCGTCCGCGCAACCATAGCCTCCTATATAACATACTAAAGGAGGCTATGGCGCAACGCTGTGACGTCACTGCTTGAATCGGCGCCCAGAAACCGAAACCGAATCCTGTTCACATGAATCGTGCGATAATAAATTTTTTACTCAGAATATGTGCGTGTGAGAGCATGTATCATGCTTTCTAACGAATTATAAAACGTTTGCAACAAAGAATGCACAAGCAACAAATTTGGTGGCACACCTTTAAGGTTGAAGCATGTTTAAGGTTGACTGTCGCAAATGCAGCGCCTGTTTTACTAAAATTTTCCGTAAAGATACATTTTTTTGGTCAGGATATTTATGTTGTACAGATACAGGTCTAAGTATTGAACAAGTATAAATTCAATATTCCCTCTATACGTATTTTAGGCTAAAAAGACCAAACTTTGAGGGCTCATGTTTGGAGTCTGGCGGACTCGGGCTGAGCTTCAAAAACAGTGCGCAAGCTCGGGTTTCTTTTATTAAATGCTGCATTGCGCCGGTCGTCACTGTCTAGCATGCGTAATCATGGAACGGTAATTAAACGTCGCAGTTCGATATCTCGTAGCACGGATGCGCTAGAAGAATTCCGCCAAATGAAACAACATGGAACTTCTCAATACAAACATTCCTGCTTACTGCAGCCACAAAAAAAGGTAATTATTCAATTTTGGTTAATTAAACCCCCAACATCAATGTTTTGCACCTCATTCTGTGTCCCCCTGGACGCATAAACTCACTGTAGGGGTGGTTTCACGTAAATAATAAACGCCTAATTAAAAAAAAAACCTGTCGACTTAACTTTGATCACCCTGTATAATATATTTGCTAAGGCTGACTTTGCCTGACTGAAATGCTGCATACAAATTTGTCGTCGTACGTGTATGTCCTCCCGTGCTTCCTTTGCTTTGTTCTTCTGTTTATCGAAGCTTGTGAAGCGAGTCCAACTTGAGCCTGTGCTGGGAGCCTATTTACAGTGGCAGTATTAATTAGATTATGTGAAGTATCTAAAATGTGAGTGGGCCGGTACTGCTGAAATCAAACATAGACCTGTACTAGTGCATCACGCTCGCCAATTTATCACTATTTCAAAAAAGAATTTTACACGATGAATGGTATATTTCGTTAGCTGAGCTGCGTTACGGCGCTCTCCATCTGAAAGGCTTGGATATCTGCGGTTCGGATCAAGCGAAGTGGCGCTAATGAAGATTTGAGACCTTGATAATTTTTCAGCTTGCAGCTCAGATACTTTTTTTTTCTCCAAAAATATGCAATGTAGCTATTATACGCCTCGTATCTTTCAGCAAGGTTTAGGAGACTGCTGCAAACACGATTTATTAATTTTCCCGGCGTGTTGTTGGAGCGTAACAATTGCTAAGAACAGCAGGTGAGCTTATCGAAACTGGTCACCCACCAGGAACAACAAACTGCATTTAACAACAACAACTGCATTTGAGCACAAATATATGCAGTTTATTTGCGCAAATACGAAAACATCTTTTCGCTCGTTTTTGTGATGGCTTTACTTTCCCAGAAATTGCGAGAACCAAAGACAGTCACTTGTCATAGTTCAATGAAAAGCCAACAATTGATTGATTGATTGATTGTTTGAATAAGTGATTAATTGATTGATTAGTTGAATAATTGATTAATTGGTTAATTGAATAATTGATTGTGTGTTTTACGCTCCGACGCAACGCAGGCGATGAGGCGCGCTGTAGTGGAGGGCTCCGGATAAATTTTAATCACCTGGGGATTTTTAACGTGCGCCGAAATCTTGTGCACACGGGCGTTTTTTGCTTTTCGCCTCCATCGAAAAGCGGCCGCCGCGGCGACCGGGAATCGAACCCACCGCGACCTCGTGCTCAGAAGCGCAACGCCTTAACCACTGAGCCACCGCGGCGGGTAACGATTGATGCAAGTTGATGGAGCACGCCTCCAGATTTGTCTTTTTGGGACGACCCTTAAAAAGAGAGATCAAACAGGAAGGAGCGGGTGGTGGGGAGTGTAGGTGATTCGCTTCGGTAGAATATTTCTTTTGCGTGAGCTGGCACTCGTTGCCCTCACAAGGGGTCCGGACAGTTTATCGAACGCCATTTTATCGAAGCCATTGTATTGAACGCCGTTTTTATAAAATGCTGTTTTATCGACTGGTGTTCTATCGAAGCCGTTTTATGGAAAGTGCCTTTCGCGGCATTTTTGTGAAATAAAATTTGCAGTACGTTTTTTTGTTCTGTCCTCACTATGTAATTTGCAAATGTTCCCTCCGCAAGCCTAGTTAACAGAATTTGTAGTCTTTATAGTTGTCTTTTACTAACTGCGAACATTTTGTTTTTGTGATGCCCAAAATTTGTCTCCGCAATTTTTTTTGCGTTCGTTGCGCAGGTGGTACTCCCATAATGAATGCCCTTGTATCTCTAGGTCACCCTCTGATACGAAGCATATCACGGCATTGTGGCGTATAGCCTTGAATGCCTCGATATTCTTCGTACTTTTTTGTTTACACCGCTTTTGTATCTTATCTGATCTAATTATTTCGCCTCGTATGTTCTACATAAGGCACTTCTTAGTGCTTGCGTGTCCAATGTCAAAAACCTAACTGGAAGTATAGGTGAGGCTTTCATTGCTTGTAATGCTACGTGTTACGGGTAAAGTCAATTTTTCGGCTCGTAAGGAGTCATAATGAATGTAGTGCCCACGAGCATTTTTGTACTTATGTATACGTGCTGATTTTGCGGTGTGGTAAAGCTGTTTTTATGTTTATGCTGGAATAAAATTCAAATGCCTTGACTATGCGTGACTATGCGGTATTTTTTCTTCTCTTAGAACTGAACCACACAAACCGAGCAAGCATTATATAACCTTGATCTAAGGCACGCACGCAACCTGCGTATGTGCGACGCAATTAAACAGCCGAGTAGGGCTTGGTAGAAATTTGTATCGCGGTAAGGAGGGGCACGTTTTTGATGTGAGCGTGGGGGAGTGGGGGGGGGGGGGGGGGCCGTGCAGAGTGGTCGAGTGCCATTTTGTGCTCTGTATCCCATGGCAGAAAAAAAGTTATGGGAGGAGTTCGGCGCAGGCTCGCGGCCTCCTGGACGTAGGAGGCTGACCACGTCCCTTTCCAGCTCCCTTGGCTGCTCAATAAAAAATGTTTTTTACCACCACCAGGAGGGGTGGGGAGAGTAAAGTGCCTGGTTCCCGGTTTGCCACCCACTGCAATCAAGAGAAATAACTGATTGCTTTTATACAGCAGTGGAAGTAATGAATACAGAATAAAGTTTCAGAGAAAATTCAAGATGTTTTTATGAAAACCGAGGCAAATCATACGACAGTATGCTTAAGTACGTTTCTCTAGTCACAAGTCTGTGAACCCGGCGGTTGATAAGAGCGCACATTTCGACGGCAGCTTGGGCCACGGCTCTGCTTTTTCGGCGCAGCGCTCATTGATCATGTTTGTTCAGGTGCTGCTTTATGCCTTTGGCCTGCTGTCACCCGCTACACTTGAGAGGGTCGTCCTGCCCCAAGCTGGTGTAAAGGAGGGACCACCGAGCTTCAGCGGCCCATATGTGCTGTACGCCGCGTCGCCGTATTTGAATTCATCACTCCCCTTCATCCGGCAACATGGGACAACATCGAATAACCCGACGGTTGATAAGAGCGCACATTTCGACGGCAGCTTGGGCCACGGCGCTGCTTTTTCGGCGCAGTGTTATTGATCATGTTTGTTCAGGTTAGTTACTATGAATCTTGTTGTTACCGTGACAATCATGTCTGCCTTTTAGCAGTGCCGTGGCCACCTAAATTTTTGAAGCGTGTACGTTTGACTGCCCTGTACCTTTGGCGCCTTCTCCTGCGTATTGGCGATGTTGAATCTAATCCCGGTCCTATGACTATGGCGCAAGAAGAGAAGTTGGAGATGCTGCAATGAGCCGTTCTACGGCTTGAGGCCAATAATGCAAGCGTGCTTGAATGGGTGAATAAGATCTTGCAAATCCACTTGGGTTTAAAGACCGATTTGGACTCATTGACGAAACGCGTTCATGTACTTGAATGTAAAATGGAGTCGGTTACGCCAACGGGAGCTTGCGGAGACAACCAGGGCATCTCGAACCTTCAGGACAAAATTATGACCTGGAAAATTGTTCCCGAAGGTCAAACTTAATATTCTATTGAATTGACGACGGGGAACAATTTGAAACGTGGGAAACGTCTGAGCGCCTTGTGCGAGATTTTTGCACGAACCATCTTGACTTTTCGATCTCGTCGCTAGCTAAAGCTCACCCAATGGGCCGCTTCTTCCCAGAGAAAAAGCGCCCTATCATCGCTAAACTGTTGAATGAAAAAGAAGTGGAAACAATCTTAAGCAAAGGCTTCAAGCTCAAAAATACGCCCCTCAGTGTGGCACGTGACTACCATGAGGCTGTGCGGCTCAAGCGCAGAAAGTTACTGCAATTTTCAAAAACAGTAAAGAAAGAAGGAGATCGTGTCAGTCTTGTTTTTTAACAAACTGTGACTCAACAAAGATACTTACATTTGGGACACAAATGCTAATTCCGCAGTGCATGCATCGACGCACGCGCTGCAACCGCCACAACGACATGACGTGCCCCTTCAAAAGTACATACAGGCACCCGCACCATCTCGTCCAGGCGGAAAGGTCGCTTTTTTCTACACTAATATCACAAGTGTTCGTTTTAAAAGTGTTGAGCTATCTTCGCTAATCGACTCATGCTCGCCATCTATCATTGCTCTAACAGAAACATGGCTCAACGATACTGTTCCCGATAAGAATACTCTTGTCAGTCAAGCAGAATTTAATTTTTGTCGCTGCGATAGAAAAGATCGAAGAGGCGGTGGTGCGCTTATTGCAATTTGTAAAAAATTCATTGCTCTACCCATTATTATTAACTCATTTCTTGAATGCGTATTTGTTTCTTTGAGGCATGGTTCTACCGATTTAATTATTGTCGTTTTTTATCGCCCGCCTAACATGAATGCAACGTTCGAAAGTGAATTTCATCGTGTTGTTGTCGAAGTATGCATGCGGTTTCCCAATGCGGTTCTTGTAATTTTCGGTGACTTCAACTATCCCAATATTGAATGGTCTACGCTATCTGTTTCGTACACCGATACCCAGGCAAGCGAATTTCTAGATTCTTGTCTCGACTTTTCGTTGTGCCAGCTTATCGAAAAACCGACACGTTCCTCGACCACATGCCCAAATATTCTTGATTTACTCCTAATTTCTCATTCCACCCTTTTCACTGATATAGCCCATCGCGATGGGCTTTCTGATCATGACACAATTACAAGAAACGTAACTTAATCACTCAATGAAGGGAGAATTACCAATAAACGTATAAGGTGTTACAACCGTGTGAACGTTGATGAAATTAGTGCACAATTATCCAGTTTCACAGGAGAGTTTTTAGATACCCATTTGTCACGTTCAATTGAAGATAACTGGAACCTCTTTAAAAACGCTTTTTCAAACTTAATTGATCAGTATATACCAGTAATTACCAGAAAATCAAGTAACGTCGCTCCGTGGTTCAATAATCAAGTACGTCGACTCAATAATAAAAAAGCGGCTATTCAGAGTAGCGGACAAAAACAGATTATGAGATTCATGGTGTCGTTATAAAGCATGTGACAAGGCATACCAACGCCTTTTAAAATCTACTCGTCGTCCCTTCTTCAGTCGTGATTTGTCATCAATGCTAAAAAATAACCCTACACACTTTTGGGCACAATAAATCCTAGTAACGAACCTAATGTAACCCTCGCTAATACCGATGGAACCCCTGTTCCGGAATCCGAATGTGCTCAGGTATTAAATGATTCATTCTTATCGGTTTTTATTCGTGAGAATATTACTTCATGCCTTGACGTAGATGTAGTTGCCGGTATTAATATGACTGAAATAATAATTGACGAAACTGGTATTATATCTTTACTTGGAAGGTTGAAAATTTCATCTGCATCCGATCATAATGGCTTCAACTACAAAATACTGAAAAACATTTCCTCTGGTATCTATCGCTATTTGGCAGCAACCTTTTCTCTATCATTATCGTCAGGTACCATTACTCAGGACTGGCGAATAAGCAAAAACGCCCGCGTGTTCGAGATTTCGGCGCGCGTTAAAGATCCCCAGGTGGTCAAAATTAATCCGGAGCCCTCCACTACGGCGCGCCTCATCGCCTGCGTTGCGTCGGCGCGTTAAACCCTACAATCAATCAATCAATCAAGGACTGGCCAATACCAAAAGTAGTGCCGTTATTTAAATCTGGTTATCGCTCATCCCCGCTTAATTACAGACCCATATCTTTAACTAGTACCATATGTAAACTTTTGGAACACATTATACACTCACAGCTAATCTCTTATTTAGAGGAACATAGTATCATCTTCAAATAACAGCACGGTTTCCCCGAGGGTTATTCATGCGAAACTCAACTCACAGGATTTAATCATGACTTGCACTCATCATTGGACGCCGGCGTTTGAACTGACACCATATTCTTGACTTTGCAAAAGCATTCGATCGTGTCCCTCACCATCGGCTCTTATTAAAACTTAGGCAGCTTAATATTCAGCCACTTGTTCTCGCCTGGCTGGAAGCCTTTGTTTGCAGTAGAAAACAATTCACGTGTGTCAATAACTTTAACTCTCCTTTTGTTGAAGTTTCATCTGGAGTTCCTCAAGGCAGTGTGCTTGGTCCCTTGCTTTTCCTTATTTATATTAACGACTTACCCTCCTCAGTCAATTCTATAAAGTTGGGCTATTCGCTGACAATTGTGTCATTTACCGTACCATTTCTTCTGAAACTGATCGGCAATTTCTACAATCTCACCTTGTCGGTTTAACTTCGTGGTGCACAACGTGGCTAATGACACGAAATCCTTCTATAACTAAATTAATGAGTTTTACAATAAAAGCGTCCCGTATTCTAACGTCTTACTTACTAAATGATACTTCAGTGGAGCTTACGACCTCGTATAAATATCTTGGTGGTAACATTCAGTCTGATGTGTCATGGCATCACCACATTAATGTCACCCTTGTTTCAGCAAATCCCTCCCTCGGGTTTCTTGAACGTAACTTAAAACACACCCCCTCGCACTTGCGTAAACTGGCTTATATCACCCTTATCCGTCCTAAAATAGAATATGCGTCAGCCATTTGGGATCCCGATCAAGACTACAATATTAACATCGAACCCTGCAGAACCGTGTTTTACGTTTTATTTTTTCTGACTACTCACGTCACACCAGCGTCACTTCATAGAAGCTGCGTGCCGAACGTTGCTGCGTGCTGCGTGCTGCGTCTTATCACGTCGTCGCAAGATCGCTAGCTTATCACTACTTCATAAGCTCTACCATCACACATCACTTCACGAGGACCTCTTTAGGCGACCCCCTAATCTTGAATTCACAGCGCAAACAAGAAACGAGGACGAAAGGGAGGGCACGACACACAGGCGCTGACTAACAACTGAAGTTTATTGCTGTGACGTCTGGCATATAAATACAGCAGAAATCAAGGCAACAAAGATATCGACACATAACATGTGAAAATAAAATATAACAATTCCGCCACGACATCACTACCACCACGTGCTTACAAACCGTCTAGATAGTTGATTTATTTTGATGATAGCGCGACAGAAGGGACGCTTACACACGTTTCTTCTCTTTTTGCTATCTTATGAGCCTCAATAATTTCCCTTGTCAGTTTATGCTTATTTCTACACAATATTGCGGTACTACTGAAGATAGGCTCGCACCCAGGACAGTCCCTACAATGTACTCCTAGATGGCCGCTTTTGCTTTTTTCCACGTTGTAACTATGTTCCTTTAGCCTACCATTAACGCATCTCCCTGTTTGCCCGATATATTCTCTGCCACACACTAAAGGTATGCTACGTTTGTGGCACATGGGATGAACTGTCGTTGGTGCTTCTTCCTACAAACCTCAGAACTTGGGGTATCGCTGTTCACTTGTCTACATAGTCTGGAAAGTTTATCTGGAGCTGAAAAAACACCACTTACATCGGCATGCTTGGCAATTCTTTTTAGATTATGCGACACCGTATGTATGTACGGCAATACTGCAACCTTCCCTTTTTTTTTGTTATTCCGATCATTTTTTTGCGTAGTCTTCATTTTCTTCAGCAAACCTTCGGCAACGGACGTTAATAGATATGTAGGATAACCTGCATTAATTAGGCGATTAACCTGATCCATGAAATTAAAGCGCATCATATGAACGCATGACTTAACAAGTGAATTTTTCAGGCACAGATTCACAATTCCTATTTTAACAAGTTTCGAATGCGCAGTCAGACGCAAAAAGCGACTTCTTGCCTCGAGGTTTGTATTTCCAACAAATGTGCTCATGAGATTGATTAAAATTGAGATTGATTGATTAAAAAAACATTGAGAAAACGAATACATCCTGCAACGGTTAGTTCATGGGTTACTACTAGAGGCTTCAAACAGTCATAAAAATTGTTAGGAGTTGTTGCATCAAACTATTAGTGCTTTGTTTGTCACATGGAAACACTACTAGGTAGTCGTCAACAAATCTAAAAATGTCTGCTGACATAGCTGTCTTGAGTCGGTCTGCTAAAACCCTATCTTTGCGAGCTAAATAAAATCACTTACGGTAATATGGGTGCGATGCATGAACCAATGCAGACGCCATTCTTTTGTATATAAGTTCCGTCGTTCCAGGTTGAAAAAGTAGAGTTCAGATAAAAGGCAACAAGTTCTAAAAATCCGGCAACCGTCATACCGGCAGCGTTCTGAAATGCGACGGGTCCATGAATGTCGATCTCGTCTTCTAAAAACTGAAGCAACTCATCTTGCGGAATCGAATAATAAGAGGTCTTTGACATCAAATGAGCATGCCGTGTAGTGGTTGTCTGCTTTAGCATCCAAAACCTTAATAACATCTGAAGAACTTTTCACCATGAAGGGATCGTTAATATGTAAAATCCGTAGCTTCTCCTGTAAAAACAAAGATACTGCTTTCTGCCAAGTTCCGTTCTCAGAAACAACTACCCTCAAGGGCCACTGAACCTTATGCGTTTTCGCGTTGAAGAATATTTCTAAGGCCGAATTCAAAGTCTTGTCTACCCTTCCGGCAAGCTCTTGCAAGTTTAACTTGTTGCATAGCATCTTAGCTTTAGTCTTTACTTTTGAAAGACTAATGCTGTCACGGCGGCAAAGAACGGAGTCAATTGCTTCTAAAGCTTTTGAGTTGTACAATTCTTTAGGAAGCACTACGAATTCCCCATCCTTATCAGCAGGTAACAGCTAACGAGTTCTGCTTTAGGTATGACGCAACTTTTCTTACGGGTAAGTTACTAGTTGTCGGCTTACATCGAGCAAGCACGTCGACGCCCTCCGAGACACATCTATCCTTCTCCGAGACATATCTATCCTTCTAGCAGCCCGGCCTGACACTTGGCTTACCAAACACAAAAGTTCCAGCGCTGTTTTCCGTGGAGGCACCGCAAACTTGGGTCCATGACTGAGAACACCGTGGTCTGGAAGGCTTACTCTGCTTGCAGCATGGACTTGGTTTCTCGACGTCTCCGTTTTGGCTTGCGCGCTGGCACGAAGCTCTCTCAAGGTCTGCTGCCAGAGGAACTCAGCCGTCCTGTCAGCAGTGGTAGAGTACTATCTCCATTTCCTTCTGGCCCACGGGTAACTGTTGGTCTCGAATCCCGAAGAATTCGAACCTTTCAGTGCCATTCCGACCGCACAATCTTGCTGAAACGTAAGGCGTGGCCTACAGAAGGGTTGAAGTTGCCGAACAGAGGACCAATAATTGGCGTGAACTGCTTATTCCGGATGCAGTACGACGAAACATGGGTTCGGCAAATAGCGACAGCGATGAACGTAACAAGAAGGCAGGGGTCCATGGTAGAACACATAGAAGAGCCCGTTGTACAAGAAATATAACTGCTTAAAGTTGATGCTTGCGCAGCGTGAACAGCGATACCCCAAGTTCTGAGGTTTGTAGGAAGACGCACCAACGACAGTTCATCCCATGTGCCACAAACGTTGTATACAGCATACCTTTAGTGTGTGGCAGAGAATTTATCGGGCAAACAGGGAGGTGCGTTAATGATAGGCTAAAGGAACATAGTTACAACGTGGAAAAAAGCAAAAGCGCTCATCTAGGAGTACATTGTAGGGACTGTCCTGGGTGCGAGCCTATCTTCAGTAGTACCGCAATATTGTGTAGAAATAAACATAAACTGACAAGGGAAATTATTGAGGCTCATAAGATAGCAAAAAGAGAAGAAAAGTGTGTAAGAGTCCCTTCTGTCGCGCTATCATCAAAAGAAATCAACTATCCAGACGGTTTGTAAGCACGTGGTGGTAGTGATGTCGTGGCGGAATTGTTATATTTTATTTTCACATGTTATGTGTCGATATCTTTGTTGCCTTGATTTCTGCTGTATTTATATGCCAGACGTCACAGCAATAAACTTCAGTTGTTTGTCAGCGCCTGTGTGTCGTGCCCTCCCTTTCGTCCTCGTTTCTTGTTTGCACTGTGAATTCAAGATTATGGAACACCAACTCGCCCAAGCATCAACTTTGGCCACCCCCGGCTATCTTTCCGCGCCGCGATGATCCCTTTAAAATCGAACGCTTCCCTTGTCGCACATTTCATTATGCTAGATCGTTCCTACCGCGCACAATAACCGAGTGGAATGACTTACCGTCAAACATTGCAACCGTCACCGATATCACTGAATTTCAGAAGTTACTTGAGCCTTTTGCGGTATTACCCCTTGTTGTCACTGCAAACCGTGAAACAACGGACTTTTTTTGCTTTTGCATAAAAATGCGTACGTTTCCTGGTGCGCCGTGTTTGCCTAATTCTTTTATTCATACGCGTTTTTGGTGATGTCCTTTCTTTATGCTTTAATGGCGCGTGTGCCTGTTGTAAGCTAGATTGCGCTTTATTGTACTCTTGTTACTCTACTTCCTTCTTGTTTAGTTTATTTTTAATCTATTTGTTAATGTAGTTCTAATATTTCTGACTGATATTATTTATGCTGATTATTTAAGATTGTGCGGAAAGAATATTGACCCTATATTTTACTGTAATCTATTTAGGAGATGTATAATTTTTCCGTTCCCGTGTTTTCTGGTGTTATTAATCATTTTCATGTACCTGTATGTGTTATAGCCCCCCCCCCCCCCCCCCTCTATGTAATACCCTCCTGTGAGAGGGCCCTTATGGGTATTCTGAATTTTAAAAAAATGACGTCACTTTTTGACCGAATCTTGCGTCACGTGCGGTTTATTTTTTGTTCCGCCGGAAGTGTTCCCTCCTCACACAGATGGCGCTAAGCCCCATTAGCAGCTTAAAGGGGCCCTGAAAGGCGTTTTGAGCACACTAAATTGACTAGCGCAATCGTTAGATTGGGTCGTCAACATCATCTGTGCCAAGTATTGCTCTTTTGCGCGCAGCGGAAAGCTCACACTTTTGTTGCAAAGTTGGTCGCTTTTTTCTCACCCTTTCCTTCGTTTTTGGACGCCGCCATCTTCACATGTCTACATCATCGATTCCAGATGTTCGTCATGAGCTAGACATCCTGCTATTGGGCGGCTTTTTCACGCACTTCCGGCAAAGAGATGAGTCGTCTGCTCAGCGTCGGCTCGCCGGCTGACCTGCCAGCGGAGTGCCGGAGTGCTTGGACATTTTACGACAAACGAAACAAGTGTAAACAAACGCTTAACCGTTTGTATTGAATGCAACAGGGCCATAACACGACATGAATATTCTCTTACTTGAGTACGTTCCATAAAGAAAGCGTTGATGCCCCGTGGCACTTCTTTCTTGCAATCGCAGAGAACGCCCTGAGCCGAATGCCCGGGTTTGACGCATACATTTTATTCAACTTCCAAACAATCCAGAGATGCGTTTCGAACGAACACAACGTCACAACATGCGTTGCAAGTCCGAACCGCGATTGACAGACGATGGGTTGCCTCCTCCTGCCCCTCGTAAATTCGGCACTCACCTAGCACGCGGTTTGCGGGGACGAACAGCAAGTCACTTAACTCCGCCCGCACAAGCCGAGATGGCTTTTAGCCACGCACACTGCACATACCCCATGCGAGGTTGAGTCGTACGCCGCTTGAGAAAGATAATCCAGACCATGGGAAGCACTATCCACCCGCAGAAGAACAACGCATTTCATCGCGAAACAAAGCCGTCCAGAACACACACACCCACGCCTCCTGTAATGCCAAACGCATCTCGCACTTCTAAATGGGAGTGAGTAGTATGCCTGCAGTGCCCATATGCCGCGAGGTGGGGCCCCAAGCTGAACCGGGATCACGCAACCGTAACTGACTTCTAGAGCGGTTGTGCCTTGTTGCCAGGGCAACCGATGTTTGATATTGTCAAAGAAATGGTGCTCGCTCCAGCGCGAGGAAGCTCAGAGCCGTGGCGGAGCATGTTTTGCCAACGTTGCCGCTCTCCACCACGCGTCGCCCCAAGCTGAACTGGCGTTTTGTGCACGGGTTCTGTATCGGTTCAAAATGTCTTTTTCACATGCCGCCGGCAGGAATTACCACCGCCACAAAATAAGACCCGGCACCAGCGGGGCCACATCAGATACGGCGCTTTTTGGATAAACAGTGCGCTGTGCATCCAAGGGAGCGAGCGCAGGATCCTCCCCGTGCGGCTGCGAGTTCGCCGCCGATAGCAATGTTCTGCAGCAACGTACACCGCGAAAGGGCAAGGCCAGGCCGCCGCACACATGGGGCCAGATTTTTCGTTCGCTTTTCCAGCCTTGAGCGGAGTGCGGAATTCAAGGTGTCAACAAAGCTTGCCCGTAGCAGACGGCTGTGTGAGCAGCGCAATAGCGGAAGTACGTCACCGCCGAGGAGCGCAGCATCATGGGAGGGAAGGCTCGCTGGCCGTCAACAGCGGAGAGTAAGTTGAAAGGAGGAGGAAACGCGGCGCGACGATAATGCGCGGTTTTTGATTTACGATTTCTCAGCTAATACTCATCGCTTCAACAAAATTCTTGCGGGAGGAGATTGCTAATACATTGCTTTATTTGGTTACATGTACATCCACGCATCGGCGGAAGGTATTTCAGGACCCCTTTAAGAACCGCCATTTTCTGAACGTATGGACTACTTGGAAGCATCGCTACCAGTTACATTTACCTTGTCAGATCCTCTTTGTCATTTCCATGTTCAGCCGCCGGGAAGACGTCTTGCGTTTTTCTTTCGTAATATTCGTCGGGTGGCTCTTTGAAGACATCTCCAGCGTCGTCAGACACGCCACAAAACGGCACGACAATGATGCGCCAGCACGCCGCCGAAGCTTGCCGTGCGGGCTCAGTGGCTAAGGCGCTGCGCTGCTGAGCACGAGGTCGCGGGTTCGATTCCGGCCGCGGCCGCCGCTGTTCGGATGGAGGCAAAAAGCAGAAACGCCCGCGTGCACGAGATTTTGGCGCACGTTAGAGATCCCCAGGAGGTTAAAATTAATCCGGAACCTGTTATGCCGTAAGGCAAAATCTCGCAAAAAAAAAGAAAAAAATATCCGGAACCCTCCACTACGGCGCCCCTCATCGCCTCCGTTGCGTCGACGCGTTAAAGCCCTACAATCAATCAATTATTGCCATACTGTTTTTTCAGGCCTTACAGTTCCGACTCGAGAAATGCACCGGAAATTCGACCGGCTGTGGGAAGTTGTGCAATAAAGCTGCTGTCAACCAGCATTTACGGCTTCATGGTATTTGAACCAAAGTGCGGCCACATTGTGTTTAGAGACACACTGAAGCATGTGTACTGTAGCCAAATGACTTCAAGGGACTAAAGAATGCAATGGACTAAAGGCCTTGGCATCCATTTGGCCATATTGAAATTGGGGCTCTATTGGGCTCAGATAGCAATACACAAATAGGCCAACGCTAATGTACCAATAAAGCTATACGTACTAATACACCTAAAGGCCATATCCTAACTGTAACTTTATCGCACAAAAAAATGAGGACTTAACGACACACAAAGACCAGCGATGACTAACTGAAATTTTATTCATCACTCAACACATATATAGCCTCTTTGACAATACCCGCGCATGATCAAATGTGTACTTACCCCGTCATACACACAAACACAAGAAAAAACAGGAAAAACACTCTAAACTTTGCATTATCTCATGTCTTCCACGATCTTAATTTCCTTATCGGAAAGGGATGCTGACGGTTTACTTATCCACGTTCTCTTTAATTTCGACATCTGCCAGGCCTCCACTATCTTGTAGTCCTGTCGTGGTTGTGTAACTCCGTCGTCGTTAGGTCAAACAACGGCTCGCACTTTTCTGTTGTGCACTGCGCACTGCGCGCAGCCAGATGGCCTTTAGGGATGGACATGTGTTCTCCGAGCCTTACATTTACGCATCTACTCGTTTGACCGACGTACTCGTGTCCACATGTGAACGGAATCTTGTACACAAAGTTTTTTTTCTGCATTCCGAAAATTTCTACGTGTGACGCAAAGTACATTAATTAGCCTTGCCGCTATCCCTTTCTTCGTACACTTTGTTAACCGCCGGGCAAACCCATTACACTTTGTTTTTGTCAGAAAAAAATCATATTGACGTTGTATCAGGACGCGGATTTTTCGAATCTGTGAGACACAGCGTACACGTAAGGAATTACTCACATGATCTTGCTCTTGTTTTCGGCGCTTTCTTCCTTCTCCTTACCCTCCATTTTTACTCGTTTTAGTAGCCTTTCGCTAACTGTTAGCAACATCGTCGTTGGGTACCCCGCCTTTTCAAGACGGCGTCTCTGCGCACTTAACGCTTCTCCCATTCTGTGTTTGCAGGTTTTGTCGAGACACCCCATTAATCCCATTCGTAACTATACTTGAGTGGCCAGAAGTGTGCTGTAAGAGGGGTTGTTTCTCCGTGCGTGGTGAATTCTGCCAGCACATGTGGTGTTCTTCAAAGGTGAACTGCACATCCAGGAATTGTAAACATTGCTCCTTTGGCATCTCATATGTGACGTTTAGCCCTCCCCCTCTTAAAGTGAATACGTCAACTACCAGTGCACTGAACATTTTAAAGCAAACCTTTTAGATGCGAGTGCATCTCATTCACTCGCCTTGTCCATGTAGCGTCGTCGGCGGTGTTGTCGTCCGCCCCTCCCCCATTCTCCTCGCCGCGCGAGCTGCGCTCTCCGCCGCTCACCCCCTCTCCTCTCCGATGCCCCTCTCTCGCGAGGGGCATTGGATTGGATTCGAATGGATTGGCTTGGCTTGCCTTGGATTGGATTAAAGTGGATTGTGTTGCGTCATAGCCGCGGCAGACACACTGGCGCCGGCGCATGTGCAGTACTCTCTCTTCTGCGGTCTCCTCTCCTTCGGGCGCGCTGCGCATATAACCGGTATGCCGCTCTCCGGCGGCCTTTCGGTCGACGGTTGCTTTCCGTTTGCGCTTGAACCCCCCTCAGCGTCGCATCACACCAGGGTTCCCGCGAGGGGAGGTGGGCGTAATTTCTATCTCTACCCCCCAAGGGTTCTTTCGCGACAGTTGGTGTCGCCAGAAAACTCCCACGAACAAATAAAAGAATTCACTGGCACCGCCAGGAATCGAGCCTGGAACTACTGGTACAACAAAGCGATAGCCCGTTGTCTTACCGATTTAGCTACCAGCCCACGCAGAAACGGGGAAGAAAGGAGGTGCACTCACCAAGCATATTAACGCGTTTACCTCCTGCATTCTCGGTGAATGCAACGTGATAGCTCCACGCGACATCTCGCGCTGCTGCGCGCTCCACCCACGGCACATCAAGCGGCCCTGTACGCGGATTGCGCATGTGCTAGGAGTTACAAAAATTAATGGAAGCTCACGCCAACGCATGGCATCTCTCTTCTAGTACGCCAATGGGCTAAAGCCTGTAGCCTCCACAATTCACTTAAAAAATCACAGCTCCTTGTCGTACGCCCTCGCGCCAAACGACACTCCAAATAACACATTAAAATACCCTTTGACGGCCATACCATCACTCCAAGTCCCAGCATCAATATCCTGGACCTATATCTCCAGGCCAACACCAAGCGCGGCGTATCCTTGCAGCGCCTCAAACACAGCATCAATCAAATCGTGCACATTATCAGGCGAGTTGCCACCAAGAAGCGAGGCCCTCAGGAATCCGATACCTTTCGATTAAATTCAAGTTTTTGTCCTCTCGAGAATCACTTACGTCAACCCTTGTCTTATTCTGGGCGAGGAGAACGTAAAGATGCTTTATATAATTAATTGGAAAGGCGGTTGAGAAGGCCGTTCGCCTTCAAATGAGTGCGTCCACAGAAAGCCTGCTTAGCGTGGGGCTCCACAATAAAGTGGAAGAGCTGATAGAGGGCCATCTTTCTAACCAGACGTTACGACTGAGCATAGCTGCGTCGGGTCGCCGCATCCTTCACCAGATTGGCCGGGCAGCACAGGGTGTCACTCCGCTTGATGTACCCCCGGACTCTTGGCGACTAGAACTACAGATGCTCCCTTTGCTTCGAAATATGATCCCCTCACACGGCGACACGACGAGGGTGTCCGACAAACACTGGCTCACACGATCAACACCACCCTCGGTAGGGATCATGCAATTATCTACACAGACACCTCGAGACAACATCGAGGGGAGCGGTACGCCATCATCGTGGCGAAATCCAGAACTAACCTCCTTCACCTTACCCTGACCTTTGCAGAGAACAACAAACTACCCTACGGCTTATACAATCCAGATTCTTCCCACACCCGACGCGTCTTCACTTAATGCACAAGAATCGCTACAACGCTGAATGAAAATTGTTCTCTGAAGTAGAAACACTCCGTCACAGAATCGGGGTGTGCGACTTTAGCACCCTCCTCTCTTTCCCTCAACTACCGAACAACAGCAATGGGAGATGCTGCTGTCCAGCCCCTCTCTGTCTACCCTGCTTCAGCTGTTGGACAGAGCACCGGCGGTGTGGACTGAATATGGGAGGAACCACTACCCTGGGCCGCACTCTGCGCCGTTCAGAAATCCCAATAGAAGTATTACCTTCTCCTCGTCCGCCGTCTCTGCATCTGATCTCGTCGCCTTCGTACGTGACGGCAGAGACGCAGAAGTGAGATCGTCTAACACCGGGTTTGAGCTTTATTACATTAAAAAAGAGTTTTCACTAATGTGCTACACGAACAGAATCTCAACCAACCACCGTTCATGAATCATGCATTAATTTGACCTCACCAGGAATATCTGTTTGAAGTAATAGAGGGTGTGGGTAAGTGCATTTCACTTCTCTCTGGTTTGACTATTTGTAGAGCGATGCGCGTGCAGTTAAGTGACGTCGAATGGGTAATCGTTTTGGGTGCCGTTTAAGCTCTGCTTTCCAACTACATTCACAGGGTGTATTGGCGCTAATTTTTTTATTTCCGTGTAATTTTCTAGTAATTCCCGTGTGATTTCCTTTTATTTCCGTGTGATTTCCTAGTAGAAAATCTCGACACAGCGCACCCTTCCGGCGCAACAAAAATACACGCACACGCAGAAACCAACGTGTTTCTAATCAAAACAGTCGTGAAGGAATCAGTAATTGGCCACAGTTGGCCAGCGTTCCGCGCGAATGTTGGCACATCGATAGCAGCATGACCGAACATTGTGAATCCAAGAGGCTCATCGCCGAATCACTGGGAGCTTCTCTTCAAGATAGGCGAATCGTTCATTAGGTTGTGTAGTTTTCTTGGTCCTGCGTGTTTTTTTCGCGCTTTTAGTCACCATGTTCCTTCCGAAAAATGCGCGATAATATTTCACTCGTTCCTTAGGAGAAGGAAATACGGTTGGGTCGGCGGGAGGAGCGGGCGGCGGAGACAAGAAAGAGATTTTTGACCGGCGGCGTCAATAGACCTTATGCAAAAACTGGCGCCCTCTTGCGGGAACCGCGTGCGCTTCCGCCATGTTGGGGGATTCCCGGATCTCCGGATTCCGCAGTATACATAATAGCCCGGGTTAGCGACGCGCAGTCGGCATTTATCGTTGTCCAAGATGCCTAAACACTGCCGTGTAACTTGCTGTGCACAAAGATGATACGAGGACGTCCACGGAAATAACGTACAGATCTTTTTTTTTATTTCTCAACGGAAGCATGATTCGAGCCCTGCGTGAAGTCGCTTGCGGGTGTCGAATTCCCTTCGCGCAGTAATATTACTAGATCGCATGCACAGTCACGAAACGAATAATATGTGCAGGACTAAAAAGGTCCCGAAGTGAGCTATTTTCTAGCCCTGTATTTGCCGCCTAGCACTCCTGCCTTCTGGTAGTTGAGGCGCACTGCATCGGTCAGCTCGTACTTTCTGCCTTTCGTGCTTTGCGCGGCCGTGTTTTCTTTTTATTCTGGACGTTCGGTGGGCTTTTATGGAAGTACTACGCATTCTTTCGTTTGCCAAACGTTACAGGAAATAAGGGATCCGCGAGAGCTGCAACCTTCACGTAGCACCATGAGTAGCGCAACGTGCGTAGTAACCCGTGTATCGGTCATTTACCGCTCGTCGCCTGCTATTCGACCGTAGGCTATTTTCCCCAAGATGAAATTTTTCGAGCGGAATTTTCTAAGCGGTAGTGTGCGCCCAGTTTTTATGTCCAGGGCGCGATCAGGGGACGCTCAGCGGTCGCCGCGAGGCACGCGCTCACGAGCGCTCGGTATTTCCTCGCTCTTTCAGGTTTTCGCAGTTTTATTTTTTTGCGAAAGCGTTCGCGTGTGCTGGGGACGCTCGGCGGTCGCCGCGATGAACGCGCTCACCAGCGCTCGGCAATTTGTTGGTAATTTAATTATTCATTGGCAATTTATTGGTAATATATTGGCAATGTTTAACGCGTTACGCGCTACACATTACGGCCAGCTACAACAGCTCCGCTGTTGAAGAATGCCAGGTATGCAATTTATTTTATTAAGTGTTTTTTTTTTATTAGCAGGTTTCCTCTGCGTCCCAGAGGATTCTTAGCGCATAGCTATATCGCGGAGTGCCCCCCCCCTCTACATTTCAACCTCAGGGCAGCCCGCATCGGCTCGAAGCGTTTCAGGAATGACCTCCTGAGAAACCCGCAGGATGCGAACTAACACGGATGTACTTTCCATGTTTGCGTTATCAAAGCCAAAAAAATGTGGTTGTTCTCTCTTACAGAAGAACCAGTAAAACACAAAAGTGAAATGCGCCTTCACAGGAGCAGTTGAATGTTTATTGTGCATCGGTATGAAACTTGCACGTCGCTATTTATATTTGGTCGGTATGGCACCGATAGACGCGTCAACGTAAGACACTGGATTGCACCCGTCGGAGCATTGCGGAAATCCGACTGAAACCACAGGCGCTCGCGAACCGTCCACGCGAATGAAACCAAACGAGTTATCAGCGAATCGTTTGGTGAACACACGCTGCAGCGCACCGTGTCACGTCACGACATGAGCGCGACATCAGCCAGTCGGCTTCTCCGCAGCTTACGCTGTGCGTCCCCCGTATACGTAGGCGCTTAAGGTCCCTAAAACCTTAGTAGGCGCTCGCATCGAGGCGCCAACTGTCGGCGCCTCAGCGCTCTCCTAGATAAGGCAGATAAGGCGCGTTTCTCGCCCTATTCACGCGTCTGCTCATAGCGTAGTCGGGAGCGCGTTTCGTACCTCCCGTCGCGATGGAAGAGTTCATGAATCGAATCCCGGCGCCACCGCATCGATGAAGTTTTTCTGGCGATGTCATTTCCGTGACGGATATGCCGTCAGTTAGATCTTGGTGGATCCCGGCATAAAACACTTTCGTGTTGTTGAAAACCGTGGAGCGGGCGACGTAGAGAGAGGACCACTTTATTGTACCAGCGGCCAGAATCATTCCCAAAGGCTAATGATGATGGCACGCGCCACCTCGTTCCCCCCATACCCTCAGTTCATGCCAGGTTCGTCGTCCTCTTCTGGTCCCCGTCGCTTTAAATATGTAACAGGCTCCGGGCCGGCCAGATATGAAGCAACAGGTTGCAGCTGGGTGACGGATCTTGACATTAGACCGGAACGTCTTGAGACTTGAAATTGCAAAATAAAACAATGCACTGCCACAGAAAGCGCCCAGTGCGCCCCTAGTGTTTTGGCCAGTGGACACCCGCTGGTCATGGAATGTGTCACACACAAGCACTGATCAGCAGCGCGAGAAGAAGAGCTTCGCGGTGTCACAGCAGGAGTCCAAAGTCCGGAGGGGAAAAGCAAAGGAAGGCTGTGGCAAATTCGAAGAAGGGTGCGATGTCAACTAGCCACTCCGGTGGCGGGCCTTGGGCGAGCAGTCCCTTCAGAAGGCTTCCCGCCAGGCCACTCGGCGGCGTCATCCAGGCTTGACGTGGGGCCACAGGGCGCTGGCAAAACTGAAACGTTCGGGCAAGATCTCTGAGCGGGGATCCTCCCCGGGCACCTGCAGGTTGTGCATCACGCACTGGAACAATTTTCGGATGCCCGAGGACCTTCCGAGAGAAGAAAGTCGCCCCTTCCGCCGCCACTGCTCCTGGCTTGCCTTCTTGCTCGCTTCCAGCTGCTGCTGCAGCGACTCAATGTCAGCAGCACTGGTGGCCATCTCTCTCTTGCACTGGCTCAGCTTGGCCGACTGCTTGTGAAAGGCATCCCGGAGTCCCTCAAGCACAACGACGTCATCATCCAGCATCACGCTGTACGGTTGGCCATGCTGGGAACGGCGGCACTCTTTCTCCTTGAGGGAGCTGCTCAGCTTGGAGTTTTCCTCCTGCAGCCGAGCGACGGCGCTGCCCAGTTCCTTCATCTCCTGCCGACAGACGTCCTCGTACTGCTCCATCTCGTTTTTAAGCCTGTTCCTCGACGCGTCCTTCTCGAAAACGTCGTGTTCTTCGTCTGTAAATTGTGGTTCATCTTTCAATCCGAGGTGTTCAATTTCCCAAAATGGCTTAAGCTGATGTGAGATTTCTCCAGTAGACACGTGGAAGGTCTTAACCTCTTCCACTCTGCCGCTGTTGGTAACGCTCACGCTGTTCCCGTGTAAAGTCCATCCGACAGCAGTGTTCACAGCAGTCAACGATTCGTTCAGACGCTTGATATCTCCAGTGACGAACGTCCAGTAAAAATCTGCGCCAATAAGTATGTTAATGCCTGGGTCAGGCTGGATGTCGAAGGCGGCAACGTCAGCAAAGGAAAGCTGATCATCCTTCATGTGTTGGAAAGCATGCTGCTCCGTTAGAGGAGAGAGGTCCTTACATATTTCTGGTACTTCGAGTGCCTCGATCTCCAATGGTCGGTTGTCGTACTGACTGTACAGCGTGACTCTCACTTTTCGATATTGTTTTCTTTGAAATGAAGAATTTCCAAACCGCGAAATGGTCAACAGTTCGTGTCCGGTTGATTCAGCCTGCATACGTCGTGCTAGAGATTGTGTAATAAAGCTGCGCTGGCTGCCTCCATCAAAAAGAATTCTTACAAAACGTTTCGTTGTTGTGCCCTTGGCCCAAACAAGCGCTGTCTGCAAAAGAACTGTTCGTTCTTTCTGGTCAGTCGCCGAGCTGGAAACGATGGTTACCTTATCTGGTGGTGCACGTTTCCAGTTGGGGTCGCACATCGATGATATGTGGCGTCCCCCGCAGTTTACACACTGCAATCTTCGCGCCGTTCTGCAGTCTTTGGCGCGATGAAACGGTTTCGCGCAGCGGAAGCAGCGACCCAGTTTTTGTAATTTGGCCCTTTTGTCACCAATCGTCATACGAGCTGTGCAGGCCTCCGTCGTATGAGCTGTGGTGGCGCAAAGAAGGCAGGTACCAGCGTTCTGATGAACCACCAGCATAGACGCCGAACCTTGAAAGGTGTCGCTGTTGAGTCTTCGCTGCGTTGACTTATACGGATGGTGCTTGTCACTTGAAATAATTATCTCTGCAGATTCACGGCTTCGTACTTCGATATTCAAGATGTTGAGCAGCGAAGACAAATTATCTTGCCGGTCTCCTTGCCCTTGCGTGGATGCTTCCTTCAGCAAGTGCTGGTGGTACTTTATTACAAGCTCTTTTGGCAGGGCGCGGAGTAATGTTGACTGCAGTAGGACACCGTGAGCATCAATGTCAACTCCGAGGTTCTTTAAAGAGCGCAAATGAGCTTGCAAATCCTCATTCAATCTTTGGAGGCCTTCTAAATCATCGCAGGACTCAACTCTTTTTATATTTAGTAGCTTGCTCATGAGGTCGTTTATTATTAGCGCCGTCTGGCCGAATCGTTGCTTTAAAAGGTCAATTGCGGTTCCGTAGCTTTCATTTGTTGTTGGTAATCCGCTGATGACATTTTCGGCTTTTCCTTAAGGTAGCTGCGCAAATACTTCAATTTATCGACGTCTGCAAGCGAATCATTGCTGTGAATGGTAGACTCAAATTGGTCCCAAAAGGCAGGCCACTCCGCAATGTCTCCTTGAAATTTGATCAGCTCTAGTTTAGGAAGTCTGACCTGAGCTCGACCGTGTGCCATCGCACCAATCGCGTGAGGAGCACTTGGCGGTTGCGCCTGCGCTGCTTGCGCTGGTAGATGAAAAGAAGGCGTTCTGCACGAAGCTTGGTGAGGGCAATTGACTCTTGATAGCGGGTTACTGAGGGTCAACTCTTCTTCTAAATCACCATCCTCAACAAGCCGTTCAATTTTCTTCATCTAACGCGGTGAGTGGTCCTTCTTTAGTCTTTAAAAGTCCAAGTTTGTCATTCAGCTCACCGGCAGAGATGGGTGTCGCGTCCATCAAGGTGTTGAGGTCGTTGATCACCCTCGTTGTGGCTGCGCGAAGGTGCGCCCGTTTCTGTTTCAACCGATCCATGGCGTTGCTATGAACGGGTTCGCTGGTCTGGATCTCGAACCGCTGGTCTGCGCTGGCCCTGGATCTCTTCAGTAGGCTCGCTGTTCGATGGGGTCTTCAACGGTAGGATTTCTCATCCTGGTCACGGCACCAATTCTGTTGAAACCGTGGAGCGGGCGACGTAGAGAGAGGACCACTTTATTGTACCAGCGGCCAGAATCCTTCCAAAAGGCTAATGATGATGGCACGCGCCACCTCAGTTCCCCCCATACCCTCAGTTCATGCCAGGTTCGTCGTCCTCTTCTGGTCCCCGCCGCTTTAAATATGTAACACGTGTTAAAAAGGAAAAAAACGCGATAGCGTCTAAAAGCTTCTCCTGCCGGTGGCTCCCTGACTGCTTTTGCGATGCACAAGGCGTATTTACGAAATCGCTCGCAAATGTGGGCAACAGAGAAAGGTCCACAGATCACTCGTCGCTAATTTTGCTGTGCTTAAATCTGAATATAAAAGGATCGCCAAGCCCAGAAAGCCCCTCACACGCTCCGTCCAAGCAACGGATCCCGCGACCGCCATCCCCCAACATGGCGTCGCGTGCTCGTTTCGTTTTAAATGCAGAGCATTTCAGTAACTCACGATGTCACCCGCGTTGACGTCCGTAGTCCGCACCGCACCCCTCCCTACTACTATAAAAAAAACATACTATCCGGCGCCAGGTTTCGATCCCTCGACCCTGCGGGCGGAACGCAATGTACATGGTGCTCTACCCACTGCGCCACAAAGCCGACACAGAATGGGACGCTACTAACGCGCCTTATATCGTTGACTCAAATTATTCAGCGCTCCCTCGTCAATTGCCACAAGTGCACAACAACTAAACCGTTAACGCAAACTACTTAAGCGACCCGCCGCGGTGGCTCAGTCTAAGCGTTGTTCGTCGTGAGCAACAGTCGCGGGTTCGTTCCCGGCCGCGGCGGCCCCGCTTTTCTGATGGAGGGAAGCGAAAACAAAAAACGCCCTCGTGTGCAATTTCGGCAACATAATCCCCAGGTGGTCAAAATTAACGGAGCACTCCAACGGCGCGCCTATCGCCTGCGTTGCGTCGGCGCGTTTTTAAACCCCGAAATCAATCAATCAATCAAACTTAACGTCGTGCGCCCCCGGAAATGCTCTGCATTTGATCGTGCCCCTCGCGAGGGGGATGTTTCACTGCGTCTTCCTACTGGCCAGTACACTCGTCGCCATCTGTCGGATGTTGTGCGAACCCTTTGCGGCTGATGGCGCACGATTTGAAACGACATTTAGATGTGAAGCAGCTTTTTTGTTCATTCATGGGGGTTCCTAGAAAGAAGACAATCGCACAGAACTAAAGTGTGTTGTGGAAAGGCGCCATAGAACGATCTCAAAGCATCATCAGCGTAAAAATGAACACGTGAAGAAATCTATGGGCAATAAAACAATGTAGCGAGAATCATCCACAAAGCCGTTTTAGATATTTTTTGGAATTGAACGAAGAACATGTTCAGGCACAGCATTCTTTTTTTTAAAATGCCACACAAAGACCACAATGTTCGAGATGCGGACAAGCACTTACCGTTGTTCACATCCTTGATGAATGCAAAGAACACGACGCTGACAGACGCAAACACTTTCCAGAATTTTTCACGCACCACATCCCGATTCACCCAACCCATTACCTTGCAGACAATCCCATGTTTGCATGCAGTCGTTTTTAGAGTATTTATTTAGCGTCGGAGTTTTACAAACAATTCCATATCGACCATAATTGTTTCATTGATCTCCCTCTGATGAGGGCTTTCTTTGATCACTGAAAGCTGAACTGCATTTCCATTCACCACTTCCAATTCTTAGCAGTATGATCGTCTACATCAATAGCTTTCTTTTAACAAAATGGCCCCCTACACAATTTTTAACAATTTTACCTAAAGAAGTGTACCCCCAAAGAAATATACAAAACCCTGTATTCGGCGCTCTTTGGCCAAGTTGCCCTTGCGCCAATGAACAACACATACAACAACATGCTTGCGCCGTTTACACAGGCCAGCCTCAGACATTGCTACGAGCTGTCATCACAATTGACACACCCAGCAGCGGCTTCTGGAACACTCCCTTCGACTGCCCACTGTTTTCCGAATAAATTTCTTTGCTTAACGGGCACACAGTTTAAAATATACTTAATCAGAGAAGAGGGGCTCGTCGTTTTCGAGTGTTCAGGGAGCACCCATTGGGCATGTCAAGTGTTGACAGCTGGCGGCGATACTCAAGGCCGGCCTATGTGAACGGACAAACAATCAAGTGGGAAGCAAAACGGAGAACAATGTTAGCACAACATAGATAGCAGGTAATCGCGTAAACTTACAAGAATTGAGATGTTTGATATCAGCCTTGATTTGACCTCAGAAAATTACTGTTTTATGTCCTGTGTACAGCAAAACGATTGCAATTTCAACAAGTTATATCAAACATTATGTCTAGTACAAAATAGATTAATTGATTACGGGGTTGAACGCGCTGAATTTAGTAGAAGTTTCGCTACACAGGTTAACGCAGTAAGAACTGCAGGAGGAATCTCTTAAAAAAATGGCACCTGCAACAAGCCATTCATTCATGAGCGGCAGTGGCGTAGCCAGGGGATGGGGGTGCTGACCGGTCTTTGGCACCCCCAATTTTTTTATCTTCGTCCTCTTGCTTTTCGACTTCCTCCTCCTCCCTTTCTTCTCTTCTTCTTCTCTTCTGCTTATTATCCTGAATCCTCCCACTACTGATTCTCCTTCTCCACCCTCTCCTCCTTCTCCTTCGCCTACTCCTTGTTCTCCTGCCTCTCCTCCTCCTTCTTCTTCTTCTTCTTCTTCTAAATAAGCCGTACATGAATCTCGTGTGTGGCATGAAGAATTTTAACTTCAAAGGCAAAGTTTCGACCCGTTTGTCAAATCCGTTAATAGCGAACAGCGTGATTCGACGCGATTTGTTCGCTAAACAAAGTAGTTCGATATACCCAAACCAGCTTATGTCGAACTTGGGTACTAAACTTTGAAAAAAGAAACTGAACAGTTCATTGAAAACGCGAAACGAAAGAAAGACCATGCCACTAACCATGAAGAACAATATACTCGAAAATAAATTTCTTGCAAAGAAATATAAAACGATTTGCGCAAGGCGGTGATTTTTGCCTGAACACTGACACCTGGAACAAACCTCCTTTTCCTACCTACTACGAACTACAATCTTTGCAGCACAACCTAACAAGATTCTAAATAAATGCAAAGCAGAACACCCTTTATCATTTAGGGAAACTCACCGATATTTTATATTTCATACTAACTCATGAGTCTTGAATTATTTGTGGTTTTTTCTTCCAGTAGATGGCGGCACTTTTGCATAAGGTCTATAGAGCGGAATTTTCCTGGTTGCAGCCTGAACGGGGTAGACGGCGTTAGACGCGCCGTATGAAGTTGCTGGTGCATCCATTATTTTTCAGGTCAGCGATTACCGGTGTTTCTTCTTTCTTCCGGTAGGCTTCTGTTGAGCATGCAGTTCTAGTTCTGAGTGAGAGAGCTCAGACTTCCGAAGATTCGTGGGAATTTGGGTGGCAGGATTCGAATTGTAGGTAGCGGCCGGTATGGGTGGGTTTCCTGTACACAGTGAAATTTAGTCGATCTGGCTGTCTTTTTATCAAAACGACGAGGAATGGTAAGGTGCTGTCCCTTTCTTCTTCCATGGTGAACTGGATGGCTGGTTCGATCGAATTGTCACTAGTAATTACGACTTTACAACAATGCTGAACAAAGCTGGTAACAGCGACGAGAATAACGAGACAGACTACGTCCGTTTCCGTAATGCGCTATATGCACTGGCCCTTCGCAGGTGTGCAACGCCCGTGATAACGCCATGGTTACTCGGTGGGACACGGCCACGCTTTTCAGAGGAAAAGTAGAATAGATGTGCTATTTTAATAACATTCGTACAATAATTCCGACGCTATAATGTGTATCCGCGTCGGTAGGACCGACAATAAATCAATCTACGCCACGCTGACACACGTGAGCACTGTCGATCAAAACTCAGGCGATAAAGTGTGGCCCATTACCAATAGCTATTTAAGTTACGCAAACACGTTCTGCAGCACGTGCGCAAGAGCTGCTCAGTCAGAGAACGCGTCTCGGGTTGGTTTTTAGCTTAGGTTTCGCTCACGTAATCTGTACTATATCAAACATGGGCCACAATAAAGCGAACGAGCACGCGCGAGTTATCGCGAGCGCGCTGCGAGGACCGGGGCCGCAGCAGCAGCAGCAGGGGCGTTCAGTTGGCGTCGGCCCCCGAGGACTTGGGGGACGCGTTCGCGTCGGCCACGGCGGTGTCGTGCGTCTTGGAGAGGAGGAAGCGCTTCTTGCGCATCGGAGAGAGCGGAAGCACGGAGAGCGCGATCTCGGGCTTGCCGGCGTTCAGCAGCTGGTCGACCTGCGGCCGCGACTTCCCTTCCACGGCGGTCCCGTCGATGTCGACCAGCACGTCGCCCGGAAACAACATCTTGTCGTTGATGCTCGTCACGTCTGCGTGCTGCGAGCAACAAAATTTTGCGAACTCTGATGAACCCCGACCCTGTGTACCCCGCTTGGTGCCGTCTGTTTAAATATTCGTAGAAGCCGTAAATATTCAGAACAGACTGGCAACCGTCTCGGCACGACTGCTAATTCCTGCGTTTATGCATTGCAGGTGGGTTGTGGCAGCTTGTTCCGTTTTCTGCTTGCTGTGAAAATGGCTGTCTGTCTGCTCTGAGTGCCTACACGTTTGTGGATTTCCGCCCTACGCGGGCATTCTTCACTTGCTCGTGGGGATATAGATTGGATTCTGCGTTTCAGTGGCTTGTCTCGATGGATGCCCTTGCTGTCTTCACCAAAGCGCTGGGGGCCAAAACGCCCAGTTGTATTAAGGAACTCCCAATGGTGCTAACCTAAATGTTCGGCACCATCCTGGCGGTCATGGCAGAGCTTAGAACCACCGTTAGTGGTTTCGAGGAGTCACTGTAGTTCTATAGTCAGGGCTTTCATGAGTTCAGAGCTGAGCTAATTAAAGGCTGTCCGGTAGGAGTTTAGTGAAGTTAAACAGCGCAGTCTTGAAGACGAAAAGGAACGTCAGCAACCGATCAAAAAGAAAAAGAACTCAGAGACGCAAAGAAAGAAATATTAGACTGAAGCAGTACTCCCGGTGGAATAAACTTGAACTTAAAGGAGTACCGTTAACCGAAAAAGAAGACCTCGGTCAAGCCACTGCAAAAGGTGGCCCGTTGCCCGAGTCTTGAGCTTTCAGATCATGATGTCGACGTGGTGCATCATGTTTCCAGGAAAGGGGGCGGGCTGCCGAAATTAATCGTCAAATTCAACTCTCCAGCTACCCGCTACAAGCTTGTTTGTCGCAAAAAAGAACAGGCTGAACGCGTCCCTGCTTCGATATCAAGTACATAGCCTAGTACAGGTGAACGACCACTTGTGTTCTCAAAACAAAAGTCTGCTCGGAAAGCTATCCAGTGAAAGGGGAAAAGAATTGGAAATTCGCATGGGTCGCTGATGGCAAAATTCTAATGAGGAAGTCCGAGAGCTCGAGAATTGTGCATGTCACACGCGATGACGACCTGATCAAAATAGTATAAATAGCTGTTTGCATCTACTGGTACTCCCATATCTAACACCATGCCACTCTCAGTAATCTCACCTGATAGCGCGCCTAAAGCAAGAACGCGTCTGTTTGTATGACGCAGTTTAAACAGAAACTGGAACTTGATCCTTGCGTTCCTTTCCGCGCATGCTCAACCTACCAATATTATGGCGTTGACGGAAGCATGCCTAATAAGGGCGATAATGGCAACATCTATGGGTACTCATTCATATCTAATTCCCGATAGTCACGCACACGTGGCGGTGGTGTGGCCCTTTTCGTTAAATCAGGATACTAGTTCTCGGAACTCGAATCTGTCACATGCGGCTGCGCAGACATCGAATCACCGTTCATCAACTTGGAGTGTTCCCTCATCTTAGGGGTTATTTACTGACCTCCGAACTCATCTTACGTTTCCTTCTTAGATATGCTTGAAAAGGCGTTATTTACACTTGCTGGAAACTACAGTGTTCCCATTGTCCTTGCGGTAGACTTTAATATTGATAGGCGCAGTCTACCGTCTTCCTCTTACGATTTTTTACTTGCTTCTTTCAATCTTTGGAACTTCATTTCTACGCCCACACGTTTCCCTAGCACGTCAGCGACGGTCATATAACACGTGTTGACAAACATATCCACCCCGATCAACGCAAGTGTGTCTGACCAACCGATCTCTGATCACCTACCTATTTTTTTTTTCAATTATGGACCTGTCCAAAACTACACCTAAAAATCACCCTGCCATTAGAAAAATCGATTATACCCTATTAAGGAATGAATTCCTATCATCCCTAACAAGCAGTCTGTATCATGATGATGTAAATACTGAGGTCTCCAATCTAATCGAAACTCTAAAGACTGCGATCAGTAATGCTAGCAGTACCATATCTTCTCAATCTTCGCAACGACGGGCGCAAAGAGGCCAGGGTCAAGGCCCTCATCGAAACGCTGAGAAAAGCGGAAGAACAAGATGGAACGGGGATCACCCTCTACACGGACGCCTCTCTACCCAAGTTTTCGACACGAGCCGCGATATCGGTCACGACGCAAGACGAGCTGGTGACGTGCGCATATGTCAAAACGGCGTTCCCGGAAGAAGCGGAAGAGGCGGCAATAGCCTTGGCGCTCACGCTGCCTAACGCGAGCAAAATAATCACAGACTCGCAAAAAGCGTATGCCAACTATAGAAAAGGGCAGGTGTCTCTGACGGCACTCAGAATACTAGAGGGAGGAATGCGCCGCATACCCGAGCAGAAAGTCGAACTGATATGGACACCGGCTCACTCAGGGCTGGAAGGGAACGAACTCGCCCACCAGCTTGCCCGAGATCTTGAACACCGGGCAGACGAGCACGAGCCGCAGGCCATAACGACTTACAAGGACATCACCAGCCACTACAGGGAAGGCAGACGGCGGTACCCTGACCCGCACAAGTCGCTCAGCAGAGCACAGCAAACGATTTATAGGCAAATACAAGCAGGATCCTTTCCGCACCCCTATCTCCAAAGCAGAATGTACCCGAGATATACGAGAAAGAGTGTAGCTTCTGTGGGCAATTGGGCACACTCCGGCACGTCATCGGAGAGCGCGATTTCACCGAGACAATCTCCCCACCCCTTACCCAACCTTCCACCACCCTTCCCACACCCCTTAACGAGCGATGGGAGACCTTGCTAACCAGCCCCGCCTTGGAAGACCAGCTCGCCCTGATCTCCAGGGGCCAGGCAGCCGCGGAAGCATGTGGATCCCGTGAAGAGGGAACCACCCCATCCGGCACGTAGTCGCCGCAATTTTGTGAGGCTAAATAAAGTTGCTCTCTCTCTCTCTCTCTCTCTCTCTCTCTCTCTCTCTCTCTCTCAATCTTATAACGTTTTAATCTGCCCTTGATGGACCAACGACATTCTTGCTATTTTGAAGACAAAACAATTCTAATACAACAGATGAAAATACAACACAACATAATAATTAGTACTTAATGCAGTTTATATCGTTACGGAATGAATCTGTTACAATAATCTGCGTACCCAAAAAGAACTACTACTCCAATTTGATTCAACGCGGGAATGGGGATTCAAAAAAGATCTGGAAAATTATACAAGGAGCTGAAGGAAATTCTTACGCACAACGTATTCTCCCTTTAACAAAGGACGAACAAATTGCTGAAAACTTCAATTCATACTTCACTAGTATTGGCCCGTCCTTGGTGTTTAGTCATCCTGGCTCTAACTACATGTGTTTAGCCAGCTCCATATGCAATACCTTCTTTACTCATGACATCGAGTTAGGGGAGCTGTTATCTACAGTGAAAAAATTGTGTGATAACAAAATTCCAGGGCTGGATAGAATCGCAGTACGCATGATTAATGATAACATAGACGTATTAGGCCCCATCTTGCGCCACATTTTCAATTATTCCCTAGCTACCTCGTTCAACCCTGATCCCCCAAAAATCACCAAAAAATTACCCTTATTCAAAGACGGTGATCGCTCTGACCCTTCATGTTACCGCCCGATATGAGTTCTCAGTATAATCAGCATCTTTGAAAAGCTACTTCATTATCGAATAAGCAAATTTCTGAGAAAATATCAAATACTGCGTCTGCAACATCATGGTTTCCGTACGGGATACTCAACTTTCACTGCAGTTCAAAATTGACACCAAATGTAAAACTCGGTTTTAAATAGCAATAAACTAGTTTCCATCGTATTTCTTGACCTTCAAAAGGCATTCGACACTATCGACCACAGAATCAGTCAGAACAAATTAAATAACAATGGCTTTCAAAATGAGAGCCTTGAATTCTTCTCCAGTTACTTAACTCAAAAACCGATACGCACAGGGATCCCGCAGGGATCTGTCCTGGGCCCTTTGTTCTTTATATTATATGTAAATGACTTACCACTGGTTATCAAATCTGCAGAGCTACTATTCTACGTGGATGAGACCGCCGCGCTCAGTGGAGGCGCTCCGGATTATTTTGACACCACCTGCTCGAATCTCGTACACACGGTTTTTGTTCGCCTCCAGAAAAGGCCGCGCGGCCGCTTTTCTGCGAAAAGCCAAAACGCCCGTGTGCAACTATTAGCGCCACGCCTTCAGCCGCCAGCCACCGCGGCGGGTGGCATTTAATCTGCCCTCTACGGCCGCCAATCGCCTTTGCGTCTTATATTATATGTAAAACCCTACTGGTTATCAAATCATACTATCTACGTGGATGAGGCATCTTTAATTGTTGCAGGGGAAAATGTGCAAGAAATCCAAGAAAAACAAATACCGAACTATCAAATATATCAAATTGGTTCAAGGCAAATAAACTCACCGACAACGCGAAAAAAAAAAGTACGTAATAGTTCATTCACGGGGGTAACCCCATAAATCTAGACAGCATTCAAATAGAGATAAATAATTATTCACTCGAAAGCACCAACTCCTTTAAATACCTAGGTGTAGTTATTGACACCCATTTCCACTGGCAAGCCTCAGTATTTTCAAGGTTATCTTCCGGGTGCTATGCATTGTTGCAAGCGAGAAATTATTTCGACCTTGCAATATTACGCATTTTGTAGTTTT
This sequence comes from Haemaphysalis longicornis, assembly GCA_013339765.2. Taxonomy (NCBI): domain Eukaryota; kingdom Metazoa; phylum Arthropoda; class Arachnida; order Ixodida; family Ixodidae; genus Haemaphysalis; species Haemaphysalis longicornis. Next base: position 188,886,174 of record CM023453.1, read on the forward strand.
CACTCGATCACTGCCATATCCAACTGCATAGATTCATGGGGTTGAACTTACACGGCATACTTTGAACCCTTACTAAAATTACAGAAGCGCTCATTAATCATAATAATGCACTAAAGCCATGATCATCCCAGCGCACCCCTGTTTAGCAAACTACAAATGGACAGTTTACGTCAACAGCCATCGCCATTAATCGTATCGTAAGGTATAACCGCCCTGTTCATTCGTCCATTCTGTGCTCCTCATCCCGCCCTACCAAAAATTCTGTTGCTGGTAACTTCAACCTACCAATAACGAATATGGAGAAGGACGACTAGAGTTCATCAGTACCAAAATCTGGAATAAAATCGGCCGTTACTTTCCCCTTTCTCCTTAATGAGTCTCCGTGACCAGCAGTCACTCCTCAAAATAGTAACAAAATCACTAAACGCTTCACTGCAAATATCACTACGTCCAGCGAAAGTTCACTGCGTATTTGTCATTCTTGATTGCTTTTTTTGTTAAAGCAGAGCATTTCAGTAACTCACGATGTCACCCGCGTTGACGTCCGTAGTCCGCACCGCACCCCTCCCTACTATATAAAAAAAATACTATCCGGCGCCCGGTTTCGATCCCTCGACCCTGCGGGCGGAACGCAATGTACATGGTGCTCTACCCACTGCGCCACAAAGCCGACACAGAATGGGACCCTATGAACGCGCCTTATATCGTTGACTCATTCAAATTACTGCTGACGAGCGCTCTCTCGTCAGCAGTTGCCACAAGTGCAACAACATTAACGTAACGCAAACTACTTAACGTCGTGCGCCCCCGGAAATGCTCTGCATTTGATCGTGCCCCTCGCGAGGGGGATGTGTCACTGCGTCTTCTCTCGGTCGCGGGAGCCGTGGCGCCATCTGGCGGAGGCGCGGCACAACTCGTAGCACTTTCTTTGAAAAAGCGCCTCGAAAGCGCGGCAAATATGAAATAGGGATGACGCGCTTTCGAGGCAATCCGCCGACGCGGCTGCTTTGTGTACAGACTCGGCGGTTTTTGGGGCCGCCATTGACACTGACCTCGAGGCAACACTCTCGCAGCGGAAGAGCGGGCTCGCTCGCAGCAACGAACTCCTTTCGGGTACCGTTTACGGTCCCCATAGCGCCCCTGATTCGAACGACCTTGCGTTGGCGGTCACACCGCGTCGCCGCTGCCGCGAGACCCCTAAAAGCGGGACAAGGCGGCGACGCGGCCCGAACCGGGAGCAGGTTTTTTTAATTCTGAATACCCATAAGGGCCCTCTCACAGGAGGGTATTACATAGGGGGGGGGGGCTATAACACATACAGGTACATGAAAATAATTAATAGCACCAGAAAACACGCAAACTGAAAGACTATACATCTACTACATAGATTAGAGTAAAATATAGGGTCAATATTCTGTCCACACAATCCTAAATATTCAGCATAAATAATATCATGCAGAAATATTAAAACTACATTAACAAATAGATTAAAAAATAAACTAAACAAGAAGGAAGTAGAGTAACAAGAGTACAATAAAGCGCAATCTAGCTTACAACAAGCACACGCGCCATTAAAGCATAAAGAAACGACATAACCAAAAACGCCTGTGAATAAAAGAATTAGGCAAACACGGCGAACCATGAAACATACGCATTTTAATACAAAACCAAAAAAAGCAAAAAAAAAGTCAGTTATTTCACGGTTTGCAGTGACATCAAGGGGTAATACCGCAAAAGGCTCAAGTAACTTCTGAAATTCAGTGATATCGGTGACGGTTGCAATGTTTCACGGTAAGTCATTCCACTCGGTTTTTGTGTATAAGGATTGCATATTTCTGTTCTCCCACCAAAGTTTGAGCGCGTGAATATATATGTTTGTACAATTCCCTAATCTTTTTTTTCTGTATTCGCAATGTTTTCGCATCTTGTATTCTGTATCCTGTTACAATGCCTTGTATCGCAACACAGGACCCTATACTAGCCTTCGGCTATGAGTCCGAGCAGTTTTTACGAACTATCGTGTTGGAATTGAATAAAGTGAAATGAAATGAAATTTAGTATAACATTGAAGGAATACATGATTGAGGCGCCTGAACAGTGTAGAAAAATTGGCCGCGTATCTGCTCCTTTCGTTGCAAATGCCGTCAAAAGACGACAGTCTTTATCGGCTTTTGCGAAAGTAAATGCCTTCCTTCGCTTTCCCGCTCACATCTCATGTTGTTCCTCTTGCGTCGCCCTCCTCCCAAGGTAAAGACGCCAAAGGTTTGCTTAAATCATTTTAAATTTCCCGCGTTCCACTGCTCCAAACCGGGTGTCTTGATGCGAACGCTGCCGTACGGCGCGAAGACGCGCGTTATCGAGGCGCCCTACTTCAACGTGTTATAGAACGCGTTTCCCTACTCTCCACGTGCGTTTGCAAGCAGAAACGTGGAACCTATCTAGTGGAACCTTTCGTAACTGTTGCCTGTTGATTCCTTAAAATGGCGCCAGAAGCTATAGTGGCGCGGGCGACAGCAGGCGACGGCGGAGTGAATTCTTTTCCTGCAGTTTATGAAGTATTTAATTTCGCAAAAGTCAAGAATGTTTGATTATTTTATAAAGGAACACTGCGAATATCACTTCATTATTGATTTGTTGACTCATATTTGCGTAATGTCTCGTTCTTCTTCAACAATGTTGACAAGTATGAACATTACACCGGACATAGACGGGTAGATTTAGCTGTGACTGTATAAGACTATTGCGCAGGCATTGTTTTGCTTTGGCCGGGTGGCTGAATCGAGTCACAGACAGACAGACGGACAGACATACAGACAGACCAAAATTTCTGGGTTTAAGTAGCCCAAGAAAGACTATCGTCTTTAAAATTCGCTACCGCTCAGCTTCGCAGCGAGCATATAACTCGATTGGTGCGTGGCGGATCGGAGCAGTGCTACGTCAAAGACGTTAAGTGACCAACTGCTTTTTTTGAAAGAGGATGGTCTTTCTTGGGTTACTTAAACCTGAAAATTTTGGCCTGTCTGTCTGTATTCCCTCGATTTGGCCTGTCTGTCTGTATTCCCTTTCCCCAAAAGCCACAGCAACACTTCAACGAGAAGCTTGTATGTGCAAAACCTTTCCGAACCACTAAAGCTGGAAACTCACTGCTCACTTGTCAGCATGGCTCAGCAAAAAGGAAACATTAGACTTCTTTGAGGCAAAATGTGGTACTGGCAGCGTTCTTTTAATTGAAAATAGATGTGCACCTGATATTTGCGATATCAAATAAAAATACTAGTTGAAAGCCAACCATATTTTGACTTGAAAATAGAAAAAGCGCGCGCGCGAGCCTTGACCTTGTGGCCATTGAGTTAATGTTACCGACTCTAGAGGAAACGCTGCCCGGCCAGCCCGTGCATTGAAACCGTGCTAAACATGAGCACAGCCATGATGCCACCCTCAAAGCGTTGCCCGCTGTCTTTTTGCCGACTAGAGCTGGCGGCAGTAGCGGGTATTCACCTAGCAACCAACGTATTCCATCATGGCAGCCACCATTGCAGTGAATGCGCCGTGACAACTTCGCTGTGTAGAAACGTTTTGTGAAGTTTTGCCTGTAGGTAGGTGTCGAACTTTTGTGCCATGCTAACGCGTTAGATGCAGTGTTGAATTCTCCGCAACTTAGAAGGGTAGCGCGTAGATTAGCGCGTACTTCGTACGCTCGGAGAGGTAACTTCTGCGTATGCGTCACGGGAGTTAGGTCGCCGCTGCGGAGTTCAGCGGACGTGTTTTTTTCGTGCTCCTGTGCCTCGGAACGACTTCATTTCGGCGGCCCGTTGTACGCGCGGGCCGTCGCCAGGCTTTCGCTTTGCTGCTGCTGGCAGTCAAGGGCCAGCTCTCCCCACCACCTCCCCCCCCCCCCAGTACCCGTCTGTCGGCCGCACTCCAATCCAGCGAACTGCGAAGCGGCCGGGACCGCCTTAGACTTCGCTCCTCGTCGCAGAAAGCTCGCCTCCGCGCTTCACCGTTCCCTTCGAGGCTTCTCGTCTCCCGGATGCAGCATTACGCCAGCCAACAGTGTTCGTGTGGTGTTTTGCATGAGACAAAATCGACCACAGTGGAACTACTCTTCTCTACTCTTTCCTCACCTTTCTAATCTTTACTTTTCTCGCTCCTATCCTATTTCCCCTACTATTCCCGCTTCTGGACTGTGTTAAATGCAGGTGAGCTCCCATGAGGGCTTCATAATATCCCCATTCGATTTATTTTCCTTCTTCCTTTAAAAACAAATCCCTTCCTCCCTGACTGCTTTTTTCCCCTGATTTTTTTCCTGGTGGCTTCCTCCGTATTCGCGCATGCGCTGTATCTGTATATATTCTTTTGTGTGTGGTAAAAGATTTCAGTTGATGTCCAGCGCTAGTCCTTTGTAGTCTTTTCTTTGTTTTCCCGTCTCTACAGCGCTATTTTAACATGTTTCACACGCCTCCCGCTCCCCCTGGATGCGTCAGCTGATTTTTTTTTTTTTGCAATCTGTTGAGGTGCTCTTTAAAACTACTTGCTCTTCTAGCGAATGGAAGTTCTTACTGGACAACGCTCCCAAGAAATGCGTGTAAATGGAAATCGTACTTGTTACTGCACTTTAGGTTAAACAAACACCATTTCTGTGCCTGTCTACGACGCCCCTGCAGCACGTGTGAAAACTTTTGTCTCCAGTTGAAATGCATTCAGGTAGTGGCCATGGCATTAGCTTTGATTCAATAACCGTGAAATACCCAAGCCTAATATTGCTATGTTATGTGCATCATGAAACTCACTCGAGAGCTTTTTCCTTTTTCTAGGTAAGCTTAGAAGATTTGGCATTGGTTGTATGCTTGGGGACGTCACACAAGATACGTTATTAATGTTGCGAGGTTGATTGGGTATGAATAATTCCATTTATAGCAGCTTAAACAAAATCTCAACAAAAGCAAACCAGAATGAAAGGGTATCATTCAAAATACGCAGTGCCATTCTGGGTTGGCGGTAACTATAGCTTTCAGTACTTACAAACACAAAGAAAGTAGTACAAGTGTTCATCAGTACCAACGCAGGGCTCTTGCCCTTTAAAATTTCATGACCCTCTCTCAGAATGAGGAAAGAAGAAAATAATGTAGGGAACTGACTTGCTCCAGCAAAGCCATGGCAGGTTTAAAGCTATAAAACCAATAAACAGACAGGGCTAGAAGCCAAAAATTTTTGCAACGAAAACGAATTTCAATATAAGACATTTTGCAGTAAAGAAGGGCAGAAGAATGAAATGAACTCGTACAGATAGTGGCAGCATAAACGAAATGAGAGGCAGCATGAACATAACAAGTGCAATTATAAGAGTCAATTTGGCACAAGAGCCTGCCGGAAAGGAGCAGCTTACCGCTTCAGGAAAAAATACAAATTGTGTGCAGTATTTACATCATGTACACAGGAAATCAGTCAAATTTCACTTGTAGAAACGGCGCAGCGGAAGTAATCAAATCAATTCTCGTCTTGAAGAAAGATTTAGTGACGCACTTAAATTTGCTTCTTAGAGAGATTCTGTAGGGCGTTACCAGCGTGTATCATCTTTCTTTTGCCAATTTTATCTTTTTCCTGCTAATTTTTATGCCGTTTCTGTTTTTGTCTGTGGCGTTGTCTTTGTATTTGCCATTTCCATGCCCTATTTTTTTTTGTTCTCTCAATTTTCTATCCTTTATTTATACCATGGTGTCGAAATGAGACCGAACCGAAAACCGGAACTGAACCGGTATTTGTGCCGGAACTGAACCCTAACCCCAACAGTTATTTTTTGAGCACGCTGAACCCAAACCGAAACTGAACCGAAAAAAGAAATAACGGTTACCGGTTCATGCCGAAACGGTTCGATCATCCGTTGTTGATTTTGCACAGTAAATGCAATTCAGGCCTTTTTTTCGTGCACGTACCATAAACTTCGTACCCGCTCGCGCACTTTCCCCTCCAGACAATTGAACACGCTCTATGTAACAGCAGGGGAAATGAATGAGCACCAATGTAGCAATGGTCTGCTGCTGCTGCAAGCGTGAGCGTGGTGCAAGCTGGCCAAACGAAATGTCATTCTCGGCAGCTTGCAGGGGATATAAAACGACTTTGCCCTTCTCTAGCTGCGACTTTTTTGGACAAATCAGGCTGCAGGAGTGCTCCACTGCGCAACAGTGAAAACCCACACCCGATGTGTGCAAAGTTTTTGCATTTCATACTTTGTTTAAAAGGTCCGACTCCTGCAAATTGTTAATACTTGGCAAGGGTGACCGCAGGAGCTGCTCAGTGGCTAAGCCGTTTGCTGCTGACCACAAGTGGCCTCGATCTCCCTTTCCCACGAACATTTTTCTGAAGTAGATGGAAATCGAGAACTTCCGTCTACCGAGATTTTGATCGACGTTTAATATTACCAGCTGGTTAAATTATAAGCTGCGGCTCGGAGCAGAGATATAGATTTAAAAAATGTGTTTACACGGAAAACAACAAAAACGAAAAGCCAAATCACGTTGTTTTAAAATATTACGCAAAAAGAACGTAAAACCGAATAAGTAAAAAAAGCACCAAAACGTGAATACATCTACAAAAGCACCAAAACGTCTATACATTTCTTTGCCCTACCTTTCACAACCAAACGTGTCATCAATGCGAAGGAAGTGAGTTTCGTGGTCAGTTTTTGAGGACACTACAGTGGTCAAGTTCCGTTTTTTACATATAAAAATAACAACAGATATGTCAGGGAAAACTGTTAAGGTGCGCACTGAATTCCATGGCAAGAAACTGCAACCCTCGACCTTGCCTTGGAAGCAAAAACAGTAATGAAGCAGGTGACACCTGCAGAAAGGCAGGCCCGTAACTCACACTGTCCCATTCGCCCAGCGATCATCTTTTCAGCTTGTTCTGCAGTTTTTCCTCTTCAATATCTGCTTTTTTTTCGAAGGTGCGCTTGTACTGACTGCCCACCTCACTACACTTGTACTCCTACTTGTTCCGGAGGGGAGTACTGCTGCGGACGAATTAAAACGTGTCTACGCAAAAAAGTCTCATCTCATGCTCCGCGCGTCAAATTTCTCTTTGATTTTGTAACCGCATAATCTGTTATAAGATTCCCCAATGTATTACACGGAACAATGGCGGGGGGGTCAGGTGGTACGATTACAAACTGATTGTAATGCACACATCCGGTATAGCTATCGCAAAAGGATTTGCAGTGGTCAGAGCAGTGACTGAGCATTAACTAAAGCTTACTTTTAACAAAAGTGTGGCTAACACATTCGATAAGGTGACAGCCAACAAATTATTCCGGGTGACCAAAATAATCGAATTCATTGGTAGTATTTATGTGCCTGTTGTAGCATTTTTCTGTTTTGTTACAAATATAAAAAATGTGCACCATTGGTATGAAGCGCTGGTATTTGAATGCGCCAGTATGCAGGCCTACATTTAAGGCTTCAAGGTTAGCGTGATGGGCGATTCCATAGTGACGATTGCGATTTCAAGAAAAAAGGAACGGGCAGAAAATATATCCCACCGTCATATCTCTTGGTGATGGCTTTATGAATTGTCGCTAGGACAACATAATGTCTGGACGGGAAAGTAGGTGGTAAAGCGCCGCTACTTCATCTGTTTTTCCAATATCTCGTAATTGCTTAAAGTTTGCTTTACAATTGCGCCACTACCCTTGGGGAACAGCAGCATTTTGATTTTGTTGTATTTGGATTTGAGGGTCGTTTTAAACTACTAAATGTTTTTTTTTTCTAATTGCAGTGATAACTCAACTCATCGAACCGGTTCACGAACCGGTTCAAGCTCTTGAAACGGTTCGCGAACCGGTTCGGTACGTGATTTGTCGAACCGGAACTGGACCGGAACGAAATGGTTTCGTCTGAACCAGGACCGTAATCAGGACTGATATTTTTTTCGGTTCGACACACTGATTTATACCAGTCCTTTCTTTCCCTTTAAAACCCCTTATCCCCGTTTCCATGTGTAGCGCAGCCGACCGGACAGCTTCTTCTCATTCTTTCCTTGAGTAACCTTCCCTACCATTCTTCTACTGTTTCTTCCTTTCGTTCAACTCGCATACTAGGTCATCTTAGACTCTGTTAGCCTTTCAAACTTCCCTAAGGGCCTGGAGGAAAATTTGATGAGAATTGCTCGTAGCTATAGGCCCGTTGCCTTTTCTGTGTTTCTTTTTGCTTGTTCTCAGGGCCAGAGAGTAATGTACAATATGTGCTGTACGTATAAAAAGTAATGTGATGTATGTGTACAGGATTTTATTGGGTTCAGCATGCACATATAACTTCTCATGTCTCGAACATGGCCTGCTGAAGAATGAGAGGGCACGACTGTCAATGTCAAATTTGTCTCTGTTTCGTTGCCTGGGATTGCAACACAGAATATGTTCTGTGTGTTAAATACATGATACATAGAGGTGATGGCATTATCATGCCCGCATTATTTTGGATGAAATTAAGAACGCTGGTGACTTCAACCAGAATGAGCTGAAACTTTCATAATCAGCTACAGCATTACTGGCACCCAGCTCTGGTAGTGCAACTTCGTCGTCGTTCTTGTTGCTGTGAGCACGCGGGAAGCTTGGAAATTTGACAAGGTCTGGCCCGGCATATCTGGGGTCACCTGTTTGATAGCAAAAAATGGAAAGGCTGTGCTACGCGTATCGGACTTCGAGGCGTGTATTTTATTATTCCTTCTGTCTAACGGATGTATACAGCTGAAGAATGTCACCAGGTGGTTCTGGCTGAACCAATACGCGCCGATGTAATTGTTACAAATAAAAAAATTCAGATTTTAATTTATTTCCGGCTATCTTATAATGACTGCTACATGCGATGCATATTACGTCTGAATACTCTACAATAGTGAATAATGATTGTTTCATGCTAAGCCATTTATTTCACCTTCTATAGTTATTATTTGCAGCTGTTTCAACATTAACCACTATGGTTTGACTGATAAGGTGCAATAACTGATTTATAGGTACACTGAAATTCATTTACTTGTGAAGGGAGACATATATCCGTGGTCGACTTCGCCTTGTAAAAATACACAACATGCAATCACGACTTGAGAATTCGCATATGTACGTTAGCGGAAGATCCTTCGGAGGCGGTTCCTATAGATAGAGAGGTTTCTGGCCAAAACCGCACGCATTTCAGGCAAAACCGGACGCGAACGAAAGCGGCTGTTTCCCTTCATTAGGGAAAGCGCACAGGGAAGGACAGAATATTTTTTAACCCTCAACGAGGCTGGTGCCCAGATATCAGCGCCTAAGGCTCGCATGAATGAATTTTACTCCTCCGCCTCCTCCTCTGTGCAAGTGTATACGTAGGCCATATAACAGTGGAAGTACAAGTAGACGTGAAAAAATGTAACTTCGCTGTTCTATCGAGCGTCGGTAATGTGTCATGCAAATCCTCATTAGGAGTGCATACAGGTGCACTAGATCTTATCTTTAAAAAATTTGGATGGTGTGTTTCAGTGATCGAAGGAGCATGCATCAATCGCATCAATCGCAACCTTTCTGCTTCGCCTTGTCCTCCTCTAGAAAACCATCTTGTTGTGCAAATAAAATATTATTATTATTATTATTATTATTATTATTAACGCCTTTGAACGCTTGACATCTTTCAGAAAACCTTTCAGTTTACCGTACAACGCTGTTGAATACAGTATGTTAAACACCTATCTTGTCTGTCGTTCTTTTTTTTCTGGAATTGATTCTCTGCGGAGATGTCTATCCAACTGATAGTTGCCTATTTTGAAACGGTTTACTGTCATTTGTTCGTTTTTTCATTTGTCTCTACACTCTTGCCGTTGTTTTTGTTGTATTACTGTCAAACTTTGTTGCTCTGCCTGTCGTGTGGCCTTTACGACGGGCAGAGCAACATAGGAATCTTCTTTTTTATTTTTTTACCTGTACCAGCCTCCGCCTGTGCTTTATTTCTGTCATTTTCACTACTTCAATTTGTGTGTGTCTTGTCGCTTGTTTGTTTCTTGCTATATGTTTCTTGTATTTTGTTTTCATGTAACTACCCGTGCGCCAGCACTCAGGCTCTGGCTGTTCCTGGGCACGTAAATAAACATGATTGTTGATTGATTATGATTGATTGATTGATTGATTATTACTTATATTTGACGCGTGTTTCATTTCTCACTCAAACAAAACAGCGTTTAGTGAGAGCACACGTAAACAAGAGCCTAGTTTAGGCTAGACATCGTAATTCTTTCGGACGCTTGTTTATTTTAATTTACAAATCATGTACACTCGAGAGCCGGTCTGCCCAGCATTGTCTCTCGCGTAACATGACATGACCGGCTTACGGTGAGTTCCAATCGGTAGCAGCCACAAGGTAAATATAAATGGTAGCGAAGGTCGGGCAAAAAGCGGTTCAGACCTATTGCCAGCGACATCAATATGGGGGCTTATGGGAGTGGCGATTGAAGCGCGACTAGGTGATGAGGAGGGAACAAAACACTAGTAACAAAAAAACCAAGTTTTGTTCAACAATAAAACAACATTAATATTTTAACGAACAATATTTATTTCTGAATCACATTTATTTAGGCACAATGTGTAAATAATTATGAAATGCTGTTCATTCTCAAAAACCTTTGTTTGTAGCGCCCTCTGAAGAATGGCACATGTCATTGCTCTGTGATGCAGTCCTTGTAGTGTTCGGAAAGGCGCTCCTAAAGTTCGTCTGCTAGGAAACGCCCCTCGCGTTTTTTGGTGGTGCGCATTTGCATTCGTTTTTCCATGTCAATTTGGTGTGCACTTAATTTTTGCTGTGCGTTGAGTTGCGAGGTGCGTTGTATCGTCGGTGAACACGTTTAGTACCATGCCCGGCAGGCACGGTAAACTACGGGACGATGCTGCCAACGGTTGGAGCGGAGTGCGTTCCTCGGTACCTACCTACGGAAACGATGTGCCGTACAAGGTTGCAACAGCAACTCCCGTACACCTGGCGTTTTACTGCACCATTTTCCTCTCACTTCCACAGGTAACGCGAAAAAATAGTACTGTTAATACGTGCACGGGGGTTGTGTACGGGAAGTGGTGGTGCTTCGAAAAAAAAATGGGTCTAAAGCTTTGTTATGTCACAGTTTTTTCTCTTGATTTCACCTCAGGCTGGCTCGGAGCAAGTGGTGTCAATTACTCTAGGACTTCTCAGCGTAGTACCGATCGAATTTAAACGAGTCGTTTTAATTGTCTATCTCAGGGTTTTCTCTATTGCATTACAATGCTTGTAGTGCTCGTTGCTTCCCGCACTTGTATGCGCAAGCATTATTTCCATCGCAGTACTGTGTTGTGCTGCTCCGTGCTGCGCTGCTGCCAGATCTTTCCTGCTATGTGCTTTACATACTGCCGTCGCTTTCGTTTGCATTGATCCATTTTTCCTCTTTTTACTTATCTTTGCGACACTTGCCTAATAATGCAACCAGGAAATTGGAGGCGCGAATGCTGAGTGAACGTCTGTAGAAACCCTTGTCTACTTGATAAGACGCCGGGACAGCTGCGGTGTGCTCGCGCACTTTCGTGAATCGGCATTCCTGAGGCCCGGTTTTCTGCGTCAAGATGCAGTGCCTAGTTCTTTTCTCTTGTTTCGAAGTAGTTCTGCTGCTGACGCTTTCATTGCTCATAATGCTATGTGTTACGGGTAAAGTCAATTTTCGGCGCGTAAAGAAAAGTCATAATGCATGTAGTGCCCACGAACATTTTGTACTTATTGTATACGTGCTGATTTTGTGCAGTGTGGGTAAATTTGTTTTATTTTATCCTGTAATAAAATTCAAATGTATTGATTATAGCATGATATGCGTTATTTCTTCGCTTAGAACGAAGTCCACAAACTGAGCAAGCATTATATAACCTTGATCTATACTTAACGCGCACGCACGCACCTGCGTATGTGCGACGCAATTAAACCCAGCAGTCGCGTTGGTAGAAACTGGTATCGGGGTGAGGAGTGGGCACGTTTTTATATGAAAGGGGGGCCGGGGGGCCGGGAGAGTGGTAAAGTGTCATTTTGTGCTCTGTATCCCAAGGCAGAAAAAAAAAATGTCGGGGGGGGGGGGGGGGAGGAGTACGTTTGCCACCACTGCAATCAAAAATAAACAACTGATTGCTTTTATACAGCAGTGGAAGGCATGAATACAGAATAAAGGTTCAGAGAAGATGCAAGATGTTTTTATAAACACCGAGGCGAATCATACGACAGTATGCTAAAGTACGTTTCTCTAGTCACGAGTATAAGCTGGCGTTGACTTGAAACACACACGCCAAGGGCTCGCCAACTTGAGTCAGATGGCAATGACTTGAGCCCTCAGCGATCAGAGGACTGCTAAGGCTATTTTGAAGTCAAATTTTCCCGCTAATGCCACCAAAATGACGTCACTTTCTAACCGGATCTTGCGTCACATCCTGTTTATTTTTGTTCCGCCGGAAGTGTTCCTCCTCACACAGATGGCGCTAAGCCCCATGAGCAGCTAAGAGCCGCCATTTTCTGAACGTATGGGCTTCTATGGAAGCTTCGCTACCAGTTATATTTACCTTGGCAGCCACTTCCAGCATGTAGAGGAATTGTATCTTTTAAGATAGGCGGGGGCGGCTTTATTCTTATCGTCGGCAGTACGGGCTGCAGCACGGGGGTATATAAGATAGTTTCCGCAAGCGTCTAAGTGACAAAGTAGACGATACCATGGTGTGATACTGTGAAGCTTTATAAAAAGCCTCCCGATCGAGCCGGTGGGCTTGTCGCAAAAAACATATTTTAGCGCTAATTTTGAAACTATGGATTTTGCTATGAGAATGTACAAATCAAAACGCAGATTTGCAAAAACTTTTTAATCACGAGGTAGTTTTTATGTTCCATAACTTATATAAATTTACTAAATACCAAACAAATCTTCCCGCCCCCCCCTCAACATTCTTCAAAAAGGTGTTTATTATTTCAACACTCTTTTTCCCAGAAGGGTGTAAAGCTGCTAATTAGGGTGTTCGAAACTAAAAAAGGGCGTAAAGGAAAAGGGTGTAAGAAAATACCACCAACTAAGAAAAAAAGGTGAAGAGACCTCAAACTTTTTTGTACCTGTTTTACACTTGTGGACTGGACATTTTCTACAAGGGCGGGGGGTGTTTTGTACCTCACGATGTTTAAAATAATATGAATTGGCATAATTTATTACCAGTGAAGCTGTTTAAGCTTGAGCTAGTTTCGGTGGCGCTACCAAAAAAATACAAAAAGAACTGCGGCACCTGTAAAGGGTGCACCACCGCAGATATGGTATTATAACAGTGAAGTCGGCTTTAGAGCTTGTTAGAGTGTGAGCACAAGGGGCGTATGCGTATGCGCACCTCTTTCTATACCATTTCAAAGGTACTAGTCTTTTTTTGGATTCTAAAACGCAAAAATTTGCGCAACTTGCAATAGTGGTGTAAGGCTGGAGAAACAGCAAAGCTGGGGGCCGACCTAGCTTGTTTCCCTCTTGGATCCCCTGGTAGTGGGAGGGGGGACACACTGGAACAGCCTTGTAAAATCCCGTTAAACTTGACCTCACCCCTCAGCGGTCCTCCTAGCTTAGCGAGAACATTGCAAAGCTTAGCAAACATAACAAAACTTAGCAACACCGGAAGAAACTAGGTCGACCCCCAGTTCCGCTGTTTTTTTTTTTGCAACTGAACACTAGTTCACACCGTTTCAACACCCTACAGAAAGCCAGGCGTGTTGCAGTCGGTAAACACCCTTTTCGCCACACGACTATAGTCTTTTTAATTTTGAAGGTTCAAATTGGTGTTTCCCGTGCCACAGCTAAACTTGGGGCATATGGAAATGAGCGATCATTGCATACGAGCAATTTTTTTGCGTTTGAAAATTTCTTGCGAGTGGACAAGTATATGAGGGGATGTCTTCTTTTTTACAGTGCTAATATGCATCCAAGCATGTCCTTATTCAACGAACAGCTGAACACCTTTTCCACATCCTTTCAACACCCCAAGAAAAACCAAGGATGTTGAAGTTGATCATCACTCCTCTTTCACACAAAAAGGGTGTACAGCTAGGAAAAGAGTGTTGCTATTAAGCTAAAAAAAGGTGTAAAGGCCTCCAACACCCTTTTTCCACTTCTGCTACACCCTTTTTGGCTAAAAGGGTGTAAACAAGTTTAGTGTGTTCACTTCCTCTCCTGCATAGCGGTATTTAATGCTTCAGAGTATTGTCGCGTGAAGCCGCTCAGTCGGTGCGGTCGATCGCTCGTGCTCACCAGGAGCAGGAAGCGCTTGACCGTCTTCTTGTGGTCGTCGATGTCGACGTCGATGATGCTGACGCCGTACGGCTTGGCCCCGAGGCAAGCGAGCGCGGCTGCCTTGACTATGGCGGTCACGTGGGGTATGCCAGCCAGAATGCGCACCATGTCGTGGTGGCCCGTCAGCAGTCGGTAGGGGCTGGACGCCATCACCGACAGCACCATCTGGTCTCCCGAGCTCGCGATGATCTTCTTGGTCCGAGGCAGCGGGGCGTTGGCCACCGATATGCCGTTCACGTGCAGGATGAAGTCTGTGGGCAGCACCCCGGACGCGTCGGCCGGAGTGCCCTTGGCCACCGCCTGGTACGCAGCGAACGAAGCGCGCATGACTACCGTGACCGCGTCGAGAGTGGAAGCACTTCGTCAATACGCGTGTGCTGTTGGAGAAAATGCACTTTTTGTGCAAATTGCAACTGCGTTGCCGTGGCCCAGTTAATTCGTAGCTGATGCGATGAATACCGTTGGCAGCACCACAGTTGCCGAAGAATTACTTCAATTGAACAACCCTGTTCAATCGAAGTAATTGAACAACTCTGCACCCATTCGCGACAATGTTATAACTGTACTATAATAAGGTACTGTACTAAAACTTAATGCCGCAGGACCATCGGCGGTCGCACTCTAATTAAAAGGCCATCGATAGGTCAATTAAAAACCCCAAGATGTGACGATTCGGATCGATTGGTAATTCTGATATGGTGACGGCTCGTGGTCAACGGCACCTGGCAGACGGCGCTCTACCCCAGACACGAACAATTTGTTCAGAGACATTATTTACAACTTATCGAATAAGAGATCACAGAACGGGCTAAGCCCGCATCAACTGTTGCTCCCTTTCCCCTCCTCCCGCAAACACCAAACGCCTCGGTTTTGCTAGAACCACGCCTCCTAAAGGCGCGTCATAACAGAGAGTAAGGAGGCCTATCAATTAACCCACATAAGTACGCTGATTGGCCCAACAACAACCAAGCACAGCTTCATGTACGAAAATCATGTGACACCTCTCCCTTTATTATGCGGAAATTCAGAAGTGTTCATCGAAACACGTCGGCGAACAACTACCAAAACATCACACGGCGATTACTATACTCCCTAGTGCAAAACTTGTGCGCAGCGCGAACTGCAGTCTTCCCGGCCATGGCGCATATCTGCTGCATCTCAGGGAGTGATTGCGTGAACAGCGAACGCACGGCGGAACGCGCCACTTTGCCGCTATCTCCCAGCGCTTCGGTGTTGTTGCAAATCATGTTTCAACGTGGTTTGGATGAGCCCCAAAGGAGGAGGAGCCATGGAGTTTATCACCAACTCATCTACAGTGGAATCTTGCGCTAGTGTCAGCGTGATTCTGCGAAAGCGCTCCATGTCTTCATGGGTGCCGCCATACCGAATAGTTCGACCGGAAGTTCGGCGTGGCATGGCCGTCAACGACTCTGTGGCTACGCAAAATGAGTTCTTGTTAAAAAAAGTTACTTCCAAGGTGCCGGCGCTAACAAATTTACTTCGTATAAAAATACTGTGTTAGAATGCTTAGGTGGAGAAATAAACTATGGGGTTAGGGAAAAAAGAAGCAGGCGCCTTGCATTTGGCTGACGCCGCCAGATACAGCGGGCCGTCCCGGATATATTTACAAATTATTACACACTCCAAACTAGATGCTGTTTATTTCTTTTTTGTAAAGCTGAAAATAAGCTAGTTAGATTGTCTTAAAATGCGTCCATGTTTCCTCTCAATACTGTATCATTACCGTCTGTTTATTATTACCGTCAAGAGAAATTCATGAAACTGGTGTGGCTTTCTTTTCACTGCACCAGGTGTGAGTTTCTTTTCACTGCACGTCCCAAAAACGTGAATGGATTCTCAGTGGACGTGAAGGACTTGTATTACTCGTTCCCACAGAGGTTAGTATGTGAAGAGGTCAGCGCAAGTATAGACCGGTATGGCGCAGTTAGATTTCAGAACGCGTGCGGGGTTCCCATAGACAGTTTTATGGAACTACTGACCTACTATCTAGCGCCACCCTCCAAGGGAAACATGTTCATTCATCTTCGCCACCAAGGCTAACGTGTTCATTCAAAAGGCGGGTATCTGCATAGGCTCATCTCTCGCCCCAATTTTACGTAATCTGCTTTTAGCTCACTATGACAAAAGCCTGATGGCCGCTTTAAAGCCGACAAACATGACTAAAATGTACTAATACGTGGACGACTATCTAGTTCTGTATCAGTTGACTGATGAACACCAAGGGAAAAAATTCCGTTGATATAATTTTTGACGTGTTTCAGAACTAAAGTGCCTCAACGTGACGAAGGAACTACCCGATGACAATGCTGTACGTTTTTTAGACCTCACAATCAAGTTCAGCCCTGAGTACGTGTGCTGGCGTTTTGCACCCCGCTCGCAAAAGGCCCTCTTGCCTTTTACTTTGGCCCACTCAAATATAGTAAAAAAAGGGGTGGCCACGTCATGTTTGAAGTCGGCATTAACTAGGTCGTGCGAGCTCAGCCCAACGTTTTCACGCCCAAATGGGCAGACAGAAGTAGCTGGTTATCAGCCTCCTTTTTACCCAGCATCGCTAAATCCCTTCTGCGGGATCTCCGGAAACAAAAACGGAACAAGCCGTTACTTAACGGAGAAACTGAGAACGCAAAACGCCGTACAACCAGTACTCCATGCCTGGACCAGGTGTAGCACAAAGTTAAGAAAATTGCCGAAAGAGGGGGCGCAAAAGTTCTCATGTCGCCCCTAATAAACTGAGCAAGCTCTGTGCTATGGTGAATAAGAATTGTAGAAAGTATAACTCATGTAAGATTAAACACAAAACGAAGTACGCTGGCTGCCGTCAGAGTGTCGTTTACGAAATCCCTCTGACATGCAAACGAAGCTATGTTGGTCAGACGGGAAGATGTATCAGTCTACCTCTCCAGGAGCATGCAAATTCACTAAAATCGAATGTCGGCGCACTGTCACCAGTGTAAGTGCGAATCAGTGTCGTATCATTCGAAGATATGCAAACAAACGCACACGTGAAATCTTCGAAGCCTTTTGCATTAGTCAGAGGGGTGATAAATGTGTAAGCAAACCGTCTGTGCTACTGTATGAAAATGAAATCATGTATCTTTCAAATGAATAACTTGGCCTTACTTATCGATGACCATGTGACAAGAACTTATGTGCATTTCATGCCTCTATAATTTCGTTTTCCCTTTCCTTTGCTTTGTAGATGTGTATATAAGCCCCCTGTAAGCAATAAAACTTGGTTGTTAGTCAGCGCCGCGTGTTTGTCTTCTACTCTACGTCCTGTCCTTTTGTGCTGTTTCTCATATTTTTAACTATTTAACGTATATGTCATGCAGCGAACCCACCTGTTTGCATTGCCAGCATGGTTTGGCAAGCATAAAAATGGAGGGGGGGTATCGAACAGGGCTTTGCGAACCCTTGAACTGCCTTTGCGGATCCTCTGGGTCTTGCGGTCTCTTATTTGTGAACCACTGCGCTAGAGGTTCGCTGAAGTCAATCTAATTTGCCGCGTTCCACTGCTCCTAGTCGGTTGCCTCGATATCAGCGCTGCCGTACGGCGGAGACGCGCGTGAATCGAGGCACCCTAAAGCGACGTTTATAGATCCACGTTGCTCTGCTCCACGAGCGTTCCAAACCGAACGTTGAACCCATCTAGTGAAACCTCGTTACTGCTGCCGTTTGATTTCTTAAATGCCGCCATGAGCTCTAGTAGCGCGGGAAACAGCAGGCGACTTTTTCATGCAGTCTATGTGGTATTCCATTTGCTATCGCAAAAATCAAGCGTCTATGAAAGAACACTGCAAGTATCGCTTATGTATTGATAGTCTGCCTTATATTTGCATAATGTCTTGTTATTGTTCAACAATGTTGACAAGTGATGAAACATTAAGACCGGATGTAGACGTTTAAATTTGCCAGTCGGTATATAGGCCCAGCTTGTGTTTCCCTTTTACCGAGTGGCTGAATCGAGTCATAGACCGACAGACAGACAGACATAGAGACAGACCAAAATGTCTTGGTTTAAGAAGTAGCTTAAGCAAGACTGTTTTTACATAGGCCGCGGGGCCCTCGCTCGCTTTTTGCCGGCCAGCCCACAAGCGTATGGCCGCGATGAGAGACGACGACGGAGGGCGTTGGCGTCAGTGCAATAATTTTTTCGCTTGTCGCTGTCGCCCACACAACATCAGTTTGTTATTCCATTAATTTACGTTGCCACCGCCGCTGAATGTGGTTACCCTTTAATCTCGAGAACTCTCCGCTAGCGCGACAACATGCGTTAAGTGCTAATGACGTTGTAATTTAAATGTATCTGTGATAGCCAATTGAATGCCGGAAAGTGGCATGCCGAAAACAGAACTCACAAACACTTCAGAGCCTTCAAGTCCAATCCATAGCACCTGGTAGGCTATAACTGACACAAGCTATAACTGACACAATGTTCCGGTTCATGTGTCTCGCTACTGCCATTACCGCTGGTCGTCGCCGCCGCGGCCAAGATTTCCTGATACAAGCGACTCCAGCGACAGGAGCCCCCAAATTTATGCCTGGTTCCCAGCTGTGTGACGTTTCCGGCAGTTCCTTAAACACTCGTTTTGGCCACTCCCCGTCCCCACAACGTCGCCAGTCTCGTTCGTCCCAACCCCGCCGCCCTTCCCCGCCTGCTTCTTCTTACGCCGCTTGTCAGGGGCTACGAAGAATTCGCTGGGGGCCGACGAACGAAAGAAAATAGAAGTACGAACGGAAAGCGGAGAAGACGGCCCTGCAGCGTATACGACACCGCCACAGCTTACGCCGCCAACGCCTCCCCGAGACGCCGCCAGTGTTTATACGTACCATCACGTGGCCCCGAGCGGCGCCGGCGTTTATACGTGTTGTGTGCGTGTAGTTCGGATTTCGGACTCTCGCTTGCGAGGGTGAACTGAACTTCGTGCGCAGGGAGTCGCCCCACCGCCGCGCATCGCGACGGACGTTCTCAGTGCTATTTCCCCGATCCTATAACGCAATGTAATCAGTTTTCCAGTCATTAAACAGTTTCATCTCTTTCCAAGACAAGTCCTTACTAAAACCGGCCACTCTGACATGGCGCAGCCGACTACGGAACTTCACGGCGACAATTGAAGCCCCGTTACCCGAAATTATCGGCAACCTAAAATTGAAGCGGACGGAGAATGGCGGAGCACTCGACGCAAGGGTCCCACGACGCTGACTCAACTCGGACACGCCCGACTCCGGGGTCTGACCTCCTTTCATCGGAAGACGCCAGTTCCCTGGAATTGTTCACAAAGAAAGAGCTGACCGACGAACTCAAGTTTCGCCTTTTGCGTCACACGGGCAACAAGAGTGAACTTGTGAAAAGGCTTCTCGAAGACAACGCACGGCGACGAGCTGACGGTACCCTCGACTCCCTGACGATGCTACGCAACACCAGCAACGAACGGCTGGCAAGCATGGAGAGCCTGGCGGCTACCAACGAAAAGCTGCAAGCCGATGTCGACGCTTTGAAGTCTCAGCTCCAGATCCTCATGGCAACAGCCAACGAGCGCCCTTCGGAACAAGTTGGTCAACGTCACGACGACCAAGTTGATACCGAGCGCATCGACGAACAACGTGAGTCAACCCTTGATACTCCACGGCACGTTACGCCTGCTGACGCACGAGACGAAACTTTGGGAGTCCGCAGAACCCCATCGGAGACGAACGATATGGCTCGATTAATGGCTATGATGGTCGAGTCTCAAGTTACGATAGCCGAATGCTTAGCACGAGCGCAGCAGCCTCTGCAGGTCCACTCAACGAGCGATACTTCCACAGCCATTGCTTTCTTCGACGGCTCGGTAAGAGCAGACGTAAAGGCCTGGACAGCGGAGACCGAGCGCATCGCATCGCTAGCCCACTGGACTCCATCACTGACTTTGGTGAACGCGATCTCTCGGTTGAAGGGTCCTGCCCGCGACTGGCACACGAGCTATGGCAGAAAAATAGAAACTTGGGATGCATGGAAAGAAGCACTAACAGAACGCTTCAAACGCAAAATGACCATGCAGGAATTCCTTAACTACCAAGCCCAACGAACGCTGCGCGAAAACGAAACCATAACCGAGTACGTTTACGCGAAGAATGCCATGCTTGAGAAAGCACCGTACAACCTCGCAACGGAAGAAAGAATTTCACTCATTCTCGCTGGCATCACGGACGACAAATGGGCCAACCCGTTGGCAGCGCAATGCTGCACTTCGGTCATCGACCTCATCGACAGAGCAACCATGCTAGACTGCCGCCGATCAACGGAACGCGACCAAACTGACGACAAAACACCAAATCCAACGAACCAAAGAAAATCAGAACGTGTGGGTTCGGGAACGAACAGTTTCTCACCATTCAGGGCACCAACCGGAAGACCCTGTTACAATTGCAACGAGCCTGGTCATCTATCCCGCCAGTGCCCAAAACCGAAAACGAGCGCCACACTACGAGCTGAAGAAAGGCGTCGATCGCAACCAGCGCCCGACGATAGACGCCACAGTTCCAGCCGACAAGCGAATTGCTTTTTGCAATCATCTGGTGGAACGCTGCCGATCGTAAACGGACTTTTGAACAACTCCTCACCAGTGAAAGTTTGCATCGACAGTGGTGCCAACGTGTCACTAATCTCTGCTGAAGCATTGCCTCCAGATACACCCGTCACCCACTGGAAATCGCAAGACCGCATCGAAATATTGGACAGGACCATCCAGCCCAAGCTTTCAGCAACTATTGACATCACGGTAGGCAACACACGCACAACACTGTCGAACGTTGTGGTAAGCCCTCTTCCGAAGCCTTTGGACATCATTCTTGGTTCAGACTGGCGACGAAACGCCAACGTTGAAGTCACGTTTCATCCAACGAATGACGTCACGCTCGTTAACGTAACGAAAGAGGACAAACAGTGCCCAACTTTCGCAGTCCAAGATCCAACCAGTTCATCGAAACCGGATGAAATTGGAGAGGCGCTCATAGCCTCGTTCTGCCGTCACCGCGAAAACGAAAGAACGGACTTCGTACGCATCGAGGGCCTAGAAATCGAAACCGACCCAGTCACCCGTGAAGGTATCGAAACTGCCGTTTCCTCGATGACAACAGACGCGACAAACGAAGAACGTGATCAGTTGAGAGCGTTGCTCCTGAAAAACTCTTCGGTTTTCGCGAGCAAAACAAGCCCGATTGGACTTTGTCCACACATCGAGCACTCTATCGAACTACGAGACAACATACCGGTTGCTTCACGACCCTACAGATGCTCTCCAGCGGATCGTAACTTTATGAAAGAGCAAGTCAACGAATACTTAAAGAAAGACATCGTTCGTCCAAGCGAAAGCGAGTATGCCGCACCGACGATTGTGGTTGACCAACCGAATCACCCGACCACACCTCGACGCATGGTGCACGACTACAGAAAGCTAAACGAGAAGACCATAAACCCAACGTATCCGATGCCTGTGATGGAAGACGTCATCTTTGATATCACCGCGGACAAAGCGCAGTACTTCACGGTCATGGATGTAAAGGCTGCCTTCTTGACAGTTCGAGTGAAGGAGGACGACGTGCACAAAACAGCATTTGTCACCCCAGATGGGAAGTACGAATATCTCAGGATGGCGTTCGGTTTCTGCAAAGCGCCACAAACAATGCAGAAAATAATGCGCCACACATTCGACGGTCTACCACGTACGGCGACCTACATGGACGATGTTGGTCAAGGCGCACGCACGATTCAAGAAGCTTTGGAACTTCTAGAAGAAGCTTTAGCTCGAATCAAGATCAATGGACTCAAGATGGACATCCGTAAATGCCAGTTCATACGCAGCAGCATCAGCTTTCTTGGCTACGAGATCTCACTGGAAGGCCGAATTCCAGACGGTTCACGCATCGCAGCCATTGATAAGTTTGAGCCGCACGTCAACGCTAAGAAGCTATACTCCTTCTTGCAATTTGCGAACCACTATCGCAAATTCATTCCGAACTTCTCGAAAATCACACGACCTCTACGGAATCTGGTTTCGGAACAGGCTGAATTTCAGTGGACTTCAGAACACGAAAGCATCGTTGACAACCTCAAAAGCACGCTGAAGAGTCCCCCAATTTTGTCAACGTTTCGTCCCGAATGTCAGACACGAGTCCACGTCGACGCCTGCCAAACAGGACTGGGAGCTGTACTGACTCAGCTCCAAGACGGAAAGGAACGAGTGATCGAGTATGCAAGCAAAGCGCTCAACGAACACGACTCTAAGCTTCATTCCAACCTACTGGAATGCATGGCGCTGCACTGGGCTCTAACAGAGAAATTCGCTTTGTATCTACGAGGAGGACCACGGTTCACCGTCTTCACGGACAACTTCAGCCTAACGTACCTCATGAAGAAGGGAGCAATCAATCGACGATTTGCTCGCTGGATGCTCGACTTGGCCGACTACACGTTCGACGTGTTGCATCGCGCAGGCCGACTCAACACCGCCGCAGATGCCTTATCACGCCAGACAGAAACGGAAAGAATGTCAGGAGACATTCTCGAAACGGAGGGTGCGAGAGGCTACGTACTTCAATCCGTCATCACCGGTAATCACGAGACGCTGCGGAAATTCCAAGCTTTGGACGCGGACTGCCGCAGGTTCACGGAGGACAGCCGGAGACGAGACAGCGCTTTCAAGATGGACGACGGCATTCTGACCAAAGAAATCGTCAACAAGGGGCGTTCATCGAAGAAAATTATTGTACCGGGAGCTCTGCGCGACACTGTCATGAAGATTTTCCACGACAGTAACGGACATCTCGGCGCAACGAAAACGAAGGACCTCATCGAACGCAAATATTGGTGGCCTTCCATGTCAAAGGATGTCAAGACATACGTTCAGTCCTGTCATACCTGCCAGACTATAAACGCAAGAACAAAACGAAATCAAGGCTGCCTCCACCCACGAGAAATTCCGAACGACCCCAACACTGTTATCTCCTTGGATTACCTGGGTCCAATTAATGACAGCGAAGACGAGGGTTACGTCTTGGTATGCATCGATCACGCGACACGCTATATGGATGCAATAGCAGTGCCAAGTACGGCATCGACATACTACATAGATTATCTACTCAACAGATGGATTCCACGTTTCGGCGTCCCAGAGGTAATCATCACCGACCAAGCCAGAGGATTTGTGAACAAGAAGACCGCTTCGCTTCACAAACGACTCGGCATCGAACACGTCAACACGCCACCTTACTGGCCTCAGGCCAACGGTCTCGTCGAAAGAATGGTGGCAACATTAAAGCAAGTTCTCAGAAAGCTGCTCAATGAGACGCGCGACTGGGATCGTTTGCTTGCAGACGCAGTGTTTGCCATCAACGTTGCAAAGACACAGCAGTCAGGGTACAGCGCATTCTGGCTTATGCACGGATACCAGCCGAGACTACCCGGTGAGCTGAACATTGGCTCCGTCAGAAATGACATTGAAGACTCGGTACGGCTTCACGAGCTTGCGATGGCACGCAAAGAAGCTAAAGAAAACTTACAGAAGAGCCAAGCATACTCTACGAGACGATACGACGCGAGAAGGGATCCTCCGAATTTCAACGTAGGAGACAAGGTTTTGTGTTCTATTGGAGCCCGAAAGTGGACACTCGACCCACGATATGACGGTCCCTACGAAATCACGGACCTTGCTGGCGAAAACCTGGTGCGCATCAAGAGAATCGGAAACCTCGGAGGCCCAAGTGATAAAACTGTCAACGTGGAACAGTTGCGTCCATATTACGAGCGCATCAATTACCCCACAGAGCTCGCGGATAGCTCCATCGGGCGCCAACTCGGTGAAGGACCTGGGGACAGATCCTTCTAAAGGGAGGTCGTGTCAGGGGCTACGAAGAATTCGCTGGGGGCCGACGAACGAAAGAAAAAGAAGTACGAACGGAAAGCGGAGAAGACGGCCCTGCAGCGTATACGACACCGCCACAGCTTACGCCGCCAACGCCTCCCCGAGACGCCGCCAGTGTTTATACGTACCATCACGTGGCCCCGAGACGGCGCCGGCGTTTATACGTGTTGTGTGCGTGTGGTTCGGATTTCGGACTCTCGCTTGCGAGGGTGAACTGAACTTCGTGCGCAGGGAGTCGCCCCACCGCCGCGCATCGCGACGGACGTTCTCAGTGCTATTTCCCCGATCCTATAACGCAATGTAATCAGTTTTCCAGTCATTAAACAGTTTAATCTCTTTCCAAGACAAGTCCTTACTAAAACCGGCCACTCTGACACGCTCATGCAGCTCCCGGAGGTGATGCTTTATTTCCGACCTGGCTCGAAAATCCTCTCATCACTATTACGACGAAACACAATGTGTTGGAAGTTCATATTGACGGTATTCGTGCGAACGCCCTAATAGACACCGGTGCGGACATCTCGGTCATGAGATCGCACCTTCTCCGCCGCCGCCTGCACAAAGTTATGACGACTGCTCCGTCCAACAATGTACGAGTCGCCGACGGCGGACGCCCACTGCAGCACGTCTTTGCACAGCTCGAGTTGGCATCGCCGGACACAAAATTCCAGTCCTATCCCCAATCCTGGACGAATGCGCTCGTGGCATCATTCTTGGTCTTGACTTTCTTACTGACCACGCCGCCCTCATAGACTGCGCCTCCGGTATCCTTCGTCTTGACCTTCAGATCGCTCCTGTTGCCGACACTGACCCTTATCACCGTCTATGCTCTGGCGAACACCTCGGATTAGCTCCAAAACCCATAACCTACGTTCCTTTGTCCCCGCAGCCGGGCCACCGCCAAAACAGCACAGGACGAAAGGGCACGCGACAGAACAGCACCGACATAACAGCACGGCGTCAAAAGGGCACGCGACCAAACAGCACGCGACCGAACAGCACGGCGTCAAAAGCGCACGAGACGGAACAGCACATCGACAAAACAGCACAGCGTCAAAACAGCACAACGACAGAAGGGCACGATTTTATGGCATGCCTAACTGGGCCATTTTTAGATTTTAAAGCGTATACAAACATTATAGAGGGCGCAAGAGGCTCTGTAGGAGTTTCTCTTCACCTTCCGCTACTCTTTCTCGAAAAACATGTTCCGGCTTTAATTTTTACACTATGTAGGATGTTTGAAATGAAAGCGGCAAAAGCCAGGGCCGTCATTTGGTAAAACTATTCAGACACTGAGAGAAAACGAACTTGTATAGAACCAGAAAATTCAAAAGGAAAAGAAGAAAGGCTGGGCTATATGAAACTCAAAATGGCTTTTGTTTCCTTCTTAACATCAAGGTTTTTTGAAACGATCCCTTACACAAATCGTTTTTGAAGTAGCCCTTCAATTTTGGGGGGGGTAACACCGGAGTGTAACAATAATAAAAATAATAATAGTAATAACAAGCTATTGCCTTGAGACCCCTTACAAAACTTTTTGCAAGTCTCTGCGTGTCACAGTTCTTGCGATTTTATTCAAATATTTTCCATCCTTGCAGTTCCGATTGAATGTAGAAGTGCCACAATATGTGGAAGCTCTCTTCCACCTTATGCGACTCGGTGTTGCCTACACATTTTTTCTTGTTTAAAAACTGGCGCAGCTTGCACTGCAAGAGAAAAGCAGAGCTGGCGGCCCCCTCCCTTCGTTGGAGACCAGGCTGTTGCATCTAACATTTATTTCCGAACTTGCCGCTGAAAGGCCTCCAAGACTGGCAGGCACGAATCGTTTCGTCCGCAGGCTTCCACATCTTTCCCAAAGTGGGCCGCCCGTGCTAAAACTGGCGGCCGAGTCTGAAGTCAACGCCCGCGATACGAACTCAAAGGAAATGCGGTGCGCCCGGAATTCGATGCTGAATCAGTATCCATAAAGCGAGGATCCCAGGTTCGATACCGACCGCGGGCAGAGCCCCGTAGGGGCTGGGGATGTTCGCGTCTCCTGTCGTCGTCTTCCTCGTCGTAACCGTCGTCGTAATCGTCGTTTCACGTAGTCATGGTGCTAAAACACAGGAAAAGCCGTTTACGCCTCGCTATAGAACGTAACGCGTAATAAAAAAAACCCGGGACACTCGTTTACCCCCCTCGCGCTGGAGTGCTTCGTAACGATTACTAAAAAAAAACACCGGGACACTCGCTTACGCCTCGCGCAAGAAAGCTTCGTGCTTCAAAGACAAGAGACTTTTACAGCAAAGTTGTATACCTCTACCACCAGTGGTTTCATCTCCGTTGGCAAAAACGCCAAGGCGCCAAGAATACACTTATACACTGCAAGCATCGCCCCACCTCAGGTTTAACGTTAGTGGAGATGGCCCACCTCAGGTTTAATGTTACTGGAGATGGCGCAGGATTTTTTTTTCCAATTATTGTTATTGAATTGTTCACTGCCGCCGCTACAACCATGCCACTCTCGGGCCTTTGGGGTGGCACAGTGTTAGGTTTCCGGTTTCATGGCGTTTCTGGTTCCTGGTTTCATGCCCTCCCGAACCACAGTTATTTCTCAGGCTTCGAGGCTTTTTGGTGAGACTGACGGAATTAAAGCTCGGCCTAACCAGTTCTGCTGTTAAAATGACTGAAACTTCACCATCCCGCGCATGCGGAGAGCACAAGGAAGATGTTTCTAGCGTGTTATCTTAGACTAACCAAAATACTCCCAGCTAAAACGGGAACTGTACGTACTACAAACAATAGCAGTGGCTAACCATAATATGGTGGGTCCAGAAACTATTAGGTATATGGCCTGACGCTGGACCTCAAAATAAGGTTGTCCGTGCCTTCAAAGCATTCTTTAACTCAACAGGTATCCCTTCAAACTAATAACGGATAGTTTTAGCCTTTCACGGCGAATTCCTGAATACGAACCCAGAATGACCAACTAACCTCGGGAACCCTGGGGACGTTGTCGTGTACTTTTGATTTCTTTAATTGGGTCTATGGCCCTTCGTTCACCGAAATGGAGTAGCCGTGGTTTACTGGCTTCTAAACCTTCCTCTGAATAAACCAGTTAACTCAGATACGTACCTATTTTCTAAAAGACCTAGATGGGTTCCTATGCAAAAAAGCTTTAAACATAGCTTGACTGGGACCAAGGATTCAATACATGGCATGGCTTCCTCTGCATAAACGTACAGTGTCGAAATATTTGCAAACAATACGATGTTCCCTCGAATGTGTACCTTGTAAAAAATTGGAAAATTCAAATTCGCTAGATACGAGGATAAGAAGTGATAGCAACCAACACACAAAGTTTGAACATAATAGCGAACAGTGTTTGCGAAAGAAGAAAAAATCCCGTACCATCACCACTCACGTGAAACTTGGGGAGGGGCAAAGCATGCAGTGCATAACAGTATTTTTGGCACCTTGGCGTTTTTGCCAATGGAGATGAATCCG
The DNA here is from genome assembly GCA_013339765.2 of Haemaphysalis longicornis. Classification (NCBI taxonomy): domain Eukaryota; kingdom Metazoa; phylum Arthropoda; class Arachnida; order Ixodida; family Ixodidae; genus Haemaphysalis; species Haemaphysalis longicornis. The sequence continues at coordinate 188,913,914 of CM023453.1, forward strand.
TTTGGGGATAGAGCCTAGAGCTATACAACTTTGCTGAAAAAGTCTCGTGTCTTTGAAGCAGGAAGCGTTCTAGAGCGAGTCATTGGAAAACGAGTGTTCCGGTGCTTTAGCACCGTGACTACAATGACGACAATGACAGGAGACGCAGAAAGTCCGAGCCCCCAAGAGGCTTCGCCCCTAAAAAAAACATCGAGCAAACATAACCTAGTACGATGAAGTAGTGACCGATGATTGGCTTAACTATACAGGACAGCGATTGCGAATAAAACAGAATCAGATCATTGGCTCCAACCTACCATAAATGATATTCAGTGTAGCAGGCTTGCAAACTAAACAGTATATACGCAGACACTGCGGGAAGCAATGTAGTTATTCAATTCAACGCAAATTATTCTTGCACGGCTGATATTCAAGGCGAAACCGTTAAACGGTGTGCATGAAACCATAGCGGTGGCTTTAAAAAAGTAAGCGTACAATCAGTTAACGCGCTGAAGAAAACCGCCACCAAATAATGCCTTTTTTAGCGAACGGCGTTTCGTAGAAAAATGATTCTGTGAGGGCGTTTCGTTGAATTAAATCTTACGCATCTAGAGAAGCGCCTTTCGCGCGGATGGACAAAATATAAGCTAGATTATTGTATTATATTCAGGCTTACTGCATTCAAAGTTGGTATTTGTACAGCAATCTTGTGTTCTTATTTCGTTGTACACTGTAGGTATCCATGCTGCTCATTTATTTCTTTCAAAACAAGCTTATAACTATGAAGGGCTTAGCTCTTTCGGGTTCCGCAGGATAGTTGCATGCCTTTTTCTTAACATGGCAAAAATGTATGCCTTGTTTCAGTTGCTGCCTTTCAAATGCTATATTCAAACACGGCTCCAGGACACAAAAAATAATCAAAGTCATTTAATGAGGAAGACGGCTGAAACACCAAGCTTTCTCTAATTTAAATGAAGAAAGTGGGCGCTTACAATTCGTTTCTTTGAATTCGATTTATGAAGATGTTAGAGCGGCTTGGAGTATAATTCGATGGAGAAAGCACACCATTCTGAACTATTTATTTGAGATGTTCTGCGTTATTTTATGCCAGCGAATGGTTATGCGGCCTTTCCAAATGCGCACTTATTTGTGGAATATGAGCCGCCATGTTTGAAGCTTTCAGTCAGCCTCGTTCTTTATTTCTTTTTTTAGGGAAGTGAGTGCGTTTTGAAAACTTGTTTAAAAAAAAGTTCAACCTATGAAAAAGGGTCGACGAGCGATTCTCATTATATAATCGCAGAAGACACTGTTTCAAAAAACACGCGCCATTATAATTTTGCTATTTCAAGCATGTTTCCAGTGTTATTTTCCGGGATTTTCTATTTCAGTCTTTGTTCATTTGAGAGGGAGTAGGCCCGTTCGTCACATGGCGTTTTGTCATAGGCAGGTTCATAATACGCCGTTTGGTCACATAGGATCATTCGTCGTAGGCCAGTTTGTCACTTAGGAAAGTTCGTCACAGGAACGCAAAAACAAAATTCGTGGCTTTTTTTAGACGTAAGTGGTGATGAGGCATGACTATAACTACTTTTCCCACCTTTTCGCAGTTCCGGTTTTCTTAGCGGCCGCCACGTCGATCCTAAACTAGCAGTAAGGCACGCCCCAAAAAATGTTTGGCTTTCGGGGAACCTGTGCACGAACTATCCTGGTCCTGCAGTCCATACCGCTACCCACCCTTGCCTTTCACATGAATGTCACGGAAGCAGGCGCACGCTCGCGTGACTAACTTGCAGTGGCCGTAGCACTCCTTTTCCTTCACTTTTTTTCGTTTTCGTTGCTCCCTCACTGGTAGCCAAGTGCTCACACCGTGGTCATTTTTGCCCCATTCCTTGGAAAGCCTTTTTTGTGTGCACATAAGAACTCACTCGAACTGTCCGAATGGAGGGTATAGAAACATGCAACCCATATCCCCTCCCCAAGCAGCTAGCTGAGGGGCCCCCTTTTGTTTATTTTGCCCGAGAGCTACTGCCAAGAATGGCGCACCGGCGCCCCAGCGCATGCGCAGATGGCTACTGGAGAAAGGTCCATCAAAGGCCCGTCTTCCAAGAACGTTGTTGGGCTACTTTCCTGCCTCACTTTTCTGTCTTGGTTGTTGAACTCTAGGAAAGTTATTAACGCTGGATTTTCCCGGCACTGAGCAATTTCGATACTGCGGCACACAGCGCATTCGATTGCTTTTTTGTTTTTGCGTTCTCAATCCCCACGTTTTCGAACGCTCCGGCTGCCTTCGCCCGGGACGCCGATCATCTACAAACAGCTTCGGAAAAAAAGACGCGCGGCGTCGCCACCGTTGCTGGAAAGTGCGAATAACCTTGTCCGAACACTTCCCCACTCTGGCTTGCATTCTTTGTTGAGCTTTGCTAGATGTACGGCCCAAAGTACAAAAAAAATAACTAAACCTGTGCCTCGCTTCTCTCTTTCGAGTCGGAAGAAAACACTTGGACATTCATTTTGTGCACCTGTGACGAACTTTCCTAAGTGACAGACTGGCCTATGACGAATCATCCAATGTGACCAAACGGCCTATTACGAACCGGCCTATGACGAAACGCCATGTGACGAACGGGCAGCATCTCAATTTTAGAATATCCATAAGATGAACACTTTTTATTTGGTGAAGTAATTTTTGTAAGTTTGTTCTTTTTATTCCTGGGCGTTCAAAACTTCATTGGACCAACTGCCTCCAGTAACGCTGTTATAAAGATGAAATGTGTCAGCTTGTTTTGCCTTAGTCTGACCCTATGCTTTCGTAGTACCCGCGAAAGTCTCCGTTCGTTTTTCCTGCCAGGAACAACGCAGATGAGCGGGGGGGGGGGGGGGGGGGGGGGGGGGTGAAGTGTAGGTAGCGGCCGGAGAGCCCGAGGGAAATAATTGAGACGCTATTGTACAGGACACTTTAGGCTCCCCAACTTCACGTGCGTGCCTCGGCTCGCGGTGGAAAGGTCGACGAACCCAAATTCCAAGGAGGGAGTTCCGGGCTCCCCGCGGGCCAGTGACGGTCGCCATTGCATTGGCGTGGGTCGTCATCTTCTGGAGGGAAAAAACCTGATGCAGTGGGAAAATTGGAGTGTAGACTAAGACGTTAACCAGAGAGGCCAGCTGGCTTGAGCCGATAGCTGGCGGGTTGCCAGAGAGTCGTTATCGCCTTGCAATATACGCAAACAAAGTTGTAATAAACTAGTGATGGCACAAGCAATCATGATATAAGCAGCCGGAGAGTTCAATCTCGTCTGCGTCGTCGGTGCAGCCGCAACGAGTCCCAGTGTCCCCCTCGGGGGTCACGGAATCCGCACAAAAAAAGAACGTGAATAATATGACCCGAGTAAATCAACACAGCCGCTGCTTGAGCTGGCGAACATGGGTATGTCGTGCCCGCTAATTACAGTGATGAAAATTACTGGAAAAACAAGCAAGCAGGGGGCCCTCCAGCCGGTGCCCGGACATTTCGGTGTAGGACATGTCGGTGCAGGACGTTTCGGTGCGGACATTTCGGTGCACGGACATTGGGGTGGGTGGACCACGAAACAACCCGAACGCGCTTTGCCAGTCTAAGAATCCCCCTCTCAAAACAACCGCGCTATTTGCCCTCGTGTTCACACTCCCTCCTCTCAAATACACGCGTCAGCATTTGCCCCCGTCCGTGTAACCTGGACTGCGCCCTCTCCTCAGTTAAAACGAGTGGGGGGTCGGCTTTTGATGCACCCAAGAGGAACAAAGGGGCAGTACCATCCCTGCGCGGGACTATACAATGGCCTCCCCCTGCCTCCCCCCCGTCCGACACAACAGCAACAATCGGGTATTACAGGGCGTGCGCGGGGACATACAATGCGTGCACGTGCTTTCGAAAAGGTCCGTTCTGCCTCCACGACAATATCCGACGCTTGTCTGGAGAAAAAACTAGGACAACAGTGTTTGAAAATTCAGTTTATCGTGACAACGCAGTTTACTTATAACTTTTCATAAGATTTTCTGCATTTTTGGGGGCAGGTGAATGATTGTAAAGGTGCTTTCTTTGTAAAGGGAGAGTGCCTCTTATTTTCAGCAAGTATCATTAAGAATGCATTATACCGTAGTGAACACCGACCGAATGCCTTGGCTGATTTCCTTGCCGTAAAGAAGAGCGAATATAAATTAATGACTTCTAAATAAAAAAAAAACATGTACAAAAGTTGGCTGCATGACAGGTGTTCCTTGAACGAATTATAAAACAAAAATATACAAATGCTCGATTTTTAAAGAATAACTGGCAAAAATCAAACACGGCATCAACATAAAACTGCAATCACTTCACTAGATTGCTGTTCATAACTCAAGTTATGCTAAAATAAAAAAAACGGCTTTTTTAAACTAACAAGCACCCGAGAATAGGTCGCCGAAAACTTTGCACACCGAAATGGCCGTGCATTGAAATGTCTTGGACCGATATGTCCGTGGAGGGATCCGGACAGTTCATCGAACGGCGTTCTATCGAACGCCACTTCATCGAAGCCGTTTTATCGAACGCCGTGTTATCGACGGACGTTTTAACGAAGCTGTTTTATCGAAAGTGTTTTTCCCGGCATTTTTGTGTCAGAAAACTTGCAGTACGATTTTCAGTTTCCTCTTCGCTGTGTAATTTGCAAATCTTTCCACTGCGAGTCTATTTAACTTAATTTGTAGTCTTTATAGTTATCTTTTATTTCATTCCTTCGTAATGCGCGAAATTTGCCTGAACATTTTTTTTTGTTCTGTTCATTGCGCAGGAAGTACTGCCATAATGAATGTCCTTGTATCTCTAGTCCACCTTCTGATCCGAAGCATATCACGGCATTTTGGCGTATGGACTAGGATGGTATCCTTCGTACTTTTTCGTATACGCCGCTTTTGTATCTAATCTAATCTAATTATTTCGCCGCGTATGTTCTACATAATTAAGGCAATTCTTGGTGCTTGTGAGTCCAACGTCAAAAACTTAACTGAAACGCTAGCAAAAGTCTCTTCCGATTTTTGCATTTCTAATTCTTAATGGGCACTGATTTCAGTTACGAGAGGTTACCAAGCCTTGTTGTAGTGCTCTCGATGCCTTGGTTAGAACTGACGATAAAGAAGTTAGTTACAAAATTAGTCACCATACTACAGGTTGGTTCGTTTTCATCTCCCCCCCCCCCCCCTCATTGCACCCCAGAATGTCTGAGGTTTTTAGCCCGTACTCTTTTACCTATTTATCATAAGGCATAAAAAACGCTAAGATAAATGTAGTAAACGCAAAAAAATAGAGAAATTGTGCACGTCTACTAAAGCGCCGTCGCCCGATTACCTAAAAATAAAAATGTCAAATTGAAACAAATTAAGAACGCGCAAACAAAATGTAATAATGCTCATGTGATTATCTGAGAAAAAAACACAAAAAACCAGCAAAATGCGCTCTCTAGTCTGGCGTGTCCCTTCAAGGTTACCAAGCAAATGTATGGTTGGTCAATCGAATGGGGGACGGGGCATTAGAGTGTTGACGCATAAGTAGAAAATTATACGAAATCCTGTATTTTTATGTGAGCATGATTAACAAAACACGTAAATCGTGAAGGGATGGTCCAGTTGTCCTAGGTTACGAGATTCCCTAGTTCGAGATGACCTATGACCACTTGCCCTACTTGACGAGTTCGCCTATGAAGAGTTGGCTGTGATGGGTTCACTTGTGACGAGTTCTCCTAGACTTCACCACCTCTGCTGGGGCCTCACTTTCACTGTCGGAACCTGCCTGCTTCATTCATATAGCACTAATCTTTCCGAAGTTTTTCGCACGATGTTTCTCCAGATGCAAACAGTGTGACCACATGGTCTAAGTAGAGTCGCGTGCAAAGCGCGTGACTAGAAAAATCGGGGGAGGACAAGGCTTTGGATCACGTAATGATGGATCACGTAGAATGAAGCGAACTGCAGAATAGGGTAATTCGATGGCCAGTTAAACAAAATAAACCCCTAAAATTACAATAAAAACCGAAAAGTCCCACTTTCGATAAAACGGACGTACGTGGCTCGATAAAACGGCGTTCGATAAAACGGCGATCGATAAAACGGGCATTTTTTCGGTAAAACGACGTTCGATAAAACAGCGTTCGATAAACTGCCTGGGAACCGTGGACCGATATATGTCCGTACACCGATATGTCTGTGCACCGAGATGTCCTGCACAGGGTTCCGGACATTTCAGTGTAGGACACTTCGGTGCAGCACGTTTCGGTGCGGACATTTCTATGCACAGACATTCCGGTGCACGGACACTTCCCAGCCGCGTCTGATCATGGTGGGGTGCAGGAATAAATGGTTCCGGAACAAATGGTCCAGCAACAAATTGCCCCGGAACTTATGGTCCCGGAACAAATGGCCCGAACTTCAAAGTAGGAACAAATGGTTCCGGAACTTATGGCTCAAATGGTCCCGGGTGGGATCCGAACAGTTTATCGAACGTCGTTTTATCGAACGCAAGTTTTATAGAAGCCGTTTCATCGGAACGCCGTTTTATCGAAGGACGTTTTATCGAAGACGTTTTATAAAAAGTGCTTTTCCCGGCCTTCCTGTGTAACAAAATTTGCAGTATTTTTTTTAGTTTTTTTTTCTCGCTATGCAATTTGCAAATCTTGTCTCCACAGCGAGCCTATTTAACATTATTTGTAGTCTTTGTACTCATTGTTTTTTATTTCTTGCGTGCTTTTTTTGTGGTGCCCGAAATTTCCCTCCACATTTCTTTTGTTCTGTTCATTGCGCAGGTGGTACTGCTATAATGAATGTCCTAGTGTCTCTAGTCCACCCGCTGATTCGAAGCATATTGTCCTGAAGCCAAGGACGAAGCAGTTGTCTTGAAGGAGAAACAAGTTTATTGGAGCGAACTTGTGCTCCCCTAACAACTCAAAAGAATACACAGGCGGCGAAGCAGCGGTCAACAAAGTGACTTGCGCAGGCGAGTGTCGTTGAATCGAATGCCGCGGCGTCTGCTCTGCAGGCTTTTATTTTTCGGCGCGAGTGTTTCTGGAACCGTCGATTCACATCCAGAACATTGTAGATCACAGAATATTATTCTGGGCTAGCGACGTTAGGGCGAAACAGTCTGCTTATCTGAATGGGATAGCCGGCCGCGGCATAAAAATAAAGAATGGAAGTCGCGCTTTGCTTGGAACGCAGATAACACAGCCGGGCGTGGCCCGGCATTAAAAACAAACAATAAACAAACAAACCTATGCATGGTTCGCGGCAATATCACGGCATTGTGACGTATAGACTAGAATGCCTCGATATGCTTGGCGCTTTTTTGTGTACACCGCTTTTATGTCTACATGCATTCTAATTATTTCGCCACGTTTATTCTAGATAAGTAAAGCACTTCTTGGTGCTTGTGGGTCCAATGTCAGAAACCCAACTGGAGGCTAGCAAAAGTCTCTCCCTATTTCTGCATTCTTGATGGGCACTGAGTTTAGTTACTAAAAGGTTACCAAGCCTTGTCCTACTGTTCTAGACGCCTTGTTTAGAACTAACGAGAAAATTTACTTAAGAAAAAAGTAACCATTCCACGGGTTGGTTCGTTTTCATCCCCCCTCGTTGCACCCCATCACGTCTAGGGTTTTCTGCCCATAGACTTTTACCTTTTTACCATAAGGTATAAAAACGGAAAGATCAAAATAGTAAACACCAAAAATAAAAAATCGTGAAGGTCTACTCAATACAGTGCCGTCACACGATTACTTGGAAATAAAAATGTGAAACTGAAAAAAATTGCGAACGAACAAACAAAATCTAAATGGCCTCATGCGATTAGCTTAACAAAGCACACAAAAAACGAACAAAAAGTGCTGTCTGGTCTGGCGTGTTAAGGTTGGGGAATCGAATGGGGGGAGTAAGAATTTGTACGCATAAGCAGAGAATTATGCGAGATCCTGCGTTTTCCATTTGAGCATGATTAACGAAAAACGTAAATTGTGACGGGATGGGCAATTGTCAAGTTGTCGCAGGTTACCAGTTTCCCTAGTGCGAGATGGCCTACTTGTCCTACTTGACGAGTTCATCTATGACGAGTTGGCTGCCACAGGTTCACTTGTGATGAGTTCTCCTAGACTCGACGACCTATGTTGGGGCCTCACTACTGTCGAAACCCTCCCCCTACCCCATGTTCCTTTCATATAGCAATACTATTTCCGAAGTTCATGGCACGATGTTTGTCCAGGTGCAAACAATGTGACCACAAGGTGCGATTAGGAGTCGCGCGCAAGCCGCGTGACTAGAAAAGTTGCGGGAGGGAAAGAGTTTGGATCACGTATAGGGCATGGCGAAAAGAGTGGGCATGGGTGGGCATGGCGAAAAGAACGCACCAACAATGCTAAATACACGTGTCCCCTTTGTAATCCAGGCTCTGCTGCTTGCTGGCACGATCTCGTCTTCGGGGCAATCGTTGCTGCCTTTCTGCCCGGACCAAGCCCCGTCATCCCAGCCCTCATCCGGCTGCTCTGCAATTTTCCCTTGCCTGCCGTATCCCCTGGTGCCCGCCGAGGCGCCTCGATCACCGACGTAATCTTCAAGAGGACCTATAAAGCACCCGCTTCAACGCTTCGGAATCAGTGGGCATGGCGAAAAGAACGCACCAACAATGCTAAATACACGTGTCCCCTTTGTAATCCAGGTTAGTCATTTATACTGCTCTGTGAAATCTAGTAACAGGTGTCTTGTCATCTTGCCATGCCCACGCACATGTTTATGTATTATGTAGGAGTGTATGTTAGTTCTCCAACTTCTCCTATGCGGAGACATCGAGTCAAACCCTGGCCCCGAGGTTACGCTTAAAAATATTTTCGATGGTCAAGCTGTAATTCTGAAGGCAATTGATGAATTGAAATTGCAACTAGGTGCTACAAACGCCGCATTAGCTGAAATAAGCGCCACAGTCTCCGAAGTTGACAGGCGTATGAATGAAATGACGCAAGCAACATGCAAAATTGACGGCCTTGGCACATCTTTGGGTTTGATTCGCTCGTCTATTAATCAGCAGTCCGGGAAACTAGTCGATCTCGATGATCGTAGCCGTCGTTCAAATCTGATTGTGTATGGTATACCTGAGGCTGCTGATGAAAACGAAAGCATACTTAAAGAAAAAGTGGTGAATGAAGTGTTTGAAAAGAAACTAAAAGTCTCGTGTAAATCGGTTGGCAGAATTCATAGGCTTGGCCGTGGTGGCGGAAACCGTCCCAACAATTCTATACCTGCAGGACTTGAATGAAAAACAGACAATTCTGAAAAATGCCAAAAACCTTAAAGGAACTAACATCTTTATTTCAAATGACTACTCTCAGCGCACACTTCGAAGGCGTAAGTTGCTGTGGGAAAGCGCAAAAACTGATAAAGCCAATGGGAAGAACGTCTACCTCATCCATGATAAACTCAGTCACATTGACGACGACACGTTTGTATGGGATGAAGATAACAACGAGAGGGTAAAAGTTTCTCCCACCCGAAAAGTGCATGACGTCGAAACCCTTGAAACCCTTTCAACTGAAAGCATCACGGAAAGCGCATGACGGGTTCCGTGCTTTACACGACAGCAACTACGCCTTTTAAATATAAACGCCAGAAGCGTTTTGAACAAAAGTGTTGAATTAGAAAGCATTTTGTTGTGCCACAACCCTCATGTAGTTGTACTAACCGAAACGTGGCTTAGGGAAGGCGTTAGTGATGACGATATAGTTCCTCCTCTCTACAAGGTTTATAGAAGAGACAGAGCCTCTCGTGGTGGTGGCGTAGCCGTTATTGTAGACAGAAACCTGTCTGTCACTTTGCCTGAACAGATACCTCACCACGAAAGCTTGTGCCTTAGAGTATATTGCTACGGATGTGCGTTTAACTTTATTGCAGTTTATAGTTCACCGTCCGCTGACCCGGACTTTCTGGCAAAGCTTCAGGATCACACAGTCAGGCTTTCTAAAAACTGCATAATCGTTGCCGGTGATTTTAACCTTCCACATATTGACTGGTCTAAGTTATCATCTCCCTCTCCATCTGACGAAATTATCTTCGATATAATGCTCTCCTCCGACCTTTGCCAAACGGTAAACGTTCCAACGCGCGTTCACGGAACTTCGTCCACTACACTTGATCTTGTATTTCACAGCCGGTCATTATCTCATGTTCAGGTTAGTGTCGAAGGAGGCATCTCTGACCACAAGCTAGTATATTTTTCATGTCATTTGGGTAATTCTCACCCCCGCGTTTCAGAAAAACGAAAATTGGTTAAAAATTACTCCAGAGCAAACGATGAGTCTGTTCTCGACTACCTTGAATTGGCATTCAATGGTTTCACTCATACCGATGTTAATATCCTTTCGGACAAATTTAAATCAGTCTGTCATTTCTGTCTCGATAACTTTATTCCAAACCGTGCCAAGATAGTACACCGCAGAAATCCCTGGATAAACCGCGACATAATTAACCAAATACGCCAAATAAAGTGACTTAGAAAACACAAAAGTAATAACAAAGTAAACTTGCAAACCTTGCGACGAAGGTTGACAGCAAGTATACGTGCCAGTAAACAATTCTATTATTCTGAAACGGTTACAAAATTCTTAAAAGCTGACCTTGCAAAGTTTTGGCACCATCTTAAAGAAAATGGCAAAACATCGATTGATCACGTTTCGATCGACGGAGAAAAAGTTGACGACCGCAAAGAACTTGCGCCGCATTTTAACTGTTACTTTCATTCCGTCTTTTCCAAAACCAGCCCATGTGACACATATCACAATAAAACGGACGACCTTAGCTCTGATTTCATAACCTATGAGGGTATCTTTTCGATGCTGTTGAATCTAAAGCCGAAATCGTCATGCGGCCCTGACTGCATTCCAAACACATTTCTTCGCCGCTATGCTGAATCACTTGCACGTTTCCTTGTAATCCTTTTTCGGTTGTCTTTTTCGAGTGGTACTGTGCCCCTGGACTGGCTAATCGCTCGTGTTGTCGCTGTATTTAAAAAAGGTGATCGGACAAAAATCGAAAAATATCGTCCGATATCTCTCACGTGTACATCCTGCAAGCTGTTGAAGCACTGTATTGCAAATTTTATGAATACATTTCTAGAAGACAATAATCTTTTAACTCCGTTTCAACACGGCTTTCGTAAAGGCTTCTCGACCACCTCCCAACTCATTTCTACCGTTCATACACTCGCGTCCACTCTCGATAATCTGGTCAAACGGATATAATATTTATGGACTTCAGCAAAGCATTTGATCGGGTTTCTCATTCTGGTCTGATATTGAAACTTAACCGATTACACTTCCCTTCCAACCTAGTTAAATGGATATCGTCCTACTTAAACACGCGCCGTCAGTTCGTCGATGTAGATGGCCACTACTCTGACTTCCTTCCCGTTAATTCTGGGGTCCCGCAAGGAAGCGTCCTAGGCCCGTTCCTTTTTTTAATTATAATTAATGATCTAACAGCCTGTATTGATTAGAGCGTTACTATTAGATTATTTGCCCACGATTGCTTAGTTTACAAGGAAATTAAAAATAACAATGACCAGGTTGTTTTAAATGGTAGTATAAGGGCTATTTCTTACTGGTGCGATAAGTGGCACATGAAACTTACTCTCGAGAAAACAGTGTTCATGCGCGTTACCAAAAAAAATGTCCCGCTGAATTCCAATACCGCATTAATGACGTTGTAATTGCTCAAACTGAAAGCTTTAAGTACCTGGGCGTAACACTCACTAGTCACCTAACATGGTCCAAACATATCGATGCTGTCTGCGCATCTGCTCGTCGCAAACTTGGTCTCGTCAGACACAGGCTCAAATACTCGCCCCCGCATGTTAAACTGTTGGCTTACAACTCGTTAATTAGGTCTTGACTAGAATATGCATGTATTGTTTGGGACCCCTTCTATAAGAAATATATTAACAAACTTGAGCAGATTAACAGACTTGCAGTTCGTTTTACGTATAATCGTTATAAAAGGTCTGATTCTCCTACCGAACTAATGAACGCAAATGGAATTAGCTCCTTAGAATCTCGGAGAAAGCTTGCTAGACTAAAATTTCTTTTTCATCGCTGGATCAGGACTCAAAGCTCGACTCCTCTACCTACCTTCAGCCTTCAACCACTAGACCCACACGACATCACCATTCATGTAGGTTAACTCCCATTTTTGCACGTACACAGAAGTTTAAACATTCCTTCTTTCCAAGAACCATAATAGATTGGAATGCCCTCCCCGGCCACATATTTCTTTCAAATGATGTACCCCGATCAATTGAAAATTTCCTTAACATGTAAAATTTCAGCTGTCTTGTGTTCTCCCCATTTCAGTTGCTTGTTGTATGGCGTTATAAATGGTCCTCTTGTTTTTCCATTTCTTCATGTTTTTCATGCATGCCTTGTATGCCAAACCTCGGCTTTACTATACCCTTGCTTTTTTCCCTTGAGCTGCTTTTATTAGTTATTCTTTACTTTTTGCTTGCAATGTTAATGTGTATCAGAATATTGTATCTATATTCCCACTCCTGCTTGGGCCTCAAAAAGGCCTGCAGTATTATTAAATAAAAAATAAAAATAAATAGAACCATGGCGCAAGGGATATATTTGGCAACATCAACCAAAATACACCGACACACATCTATGAAATATTGCGCATGGGTTTAGGGTTGCTACTATAGTGGCTAATTCTGTAATAAACACAAGAGAATCAATGAAGGCGCAAAAAAATTCGAATAAAGCAAAGGTTGTCGAAAACACGGAAAAGACGGGTCAACACAATAGGCAGGTTTTTGTATGTACACTGCACGGAAGAGACAATGCAGAATGACAATGCAGAATGAAGCTATCTGCAGGTTAGGTTAATGAGGGGGTCAGTTAAACAAAATAAACCTGGAAAATTACAATGAAGGCTGCAAAGCCCCACTTTCGATAAACCGGACGTAGGTGGTTCGATAAAACGGCATTCGATAAAACGGCGTTCGATAAAACGGGCATTTTTTCGATGAAACGGCGTTCGACAAAACGCCGTTGTATCGAACGCCGTTTTATCGAAAATATGCCCGTTTTATCGAATGCCGTCCTATCGAATTCCGTTTTATCGAACCAACTACATCCGTTTTATCGAAAGTGGGGCTTTGCAGCCTTCATTGTAATTTTCAGGTTTATTTTGTTTAACTGACCCCCTCATTAACCTAACCTGCAGATAGGTTCATTCTGCATTGTCATTCTGCATTGTCTCTTCCATGCAGTATACATACAAAAACCTGCCTATTGTGTTGACCCGTCTTTTCCGTGTTTTCGACAACCTTTGCTTTATTTATTTATTTTTTGCTTTATTTTTTCTTGCATCTTCATAGATTGCTTTCAAGCATGTATGTCCCCCTTGTTGTATTACAGAATTTTCCACCAGAGTAGGAACCGTAACCCCATGCGCAATATTTCTAGATGTGTATTGGTGTATTTAGTTTGGTGTCGACAAATATATTTACGTGGCTTCACCACATCATGTTAGTATTTTCCTCTACTTACGTTCGTTGGCAGCAATATTTTATCGGCGCTTGGGTTCTTTTTGCCTCTTTTTATGGTTTTAAAAAATTCTCCCCGCAAGAAATCATGGGCTCTGCTTCAAAAATTGGTCCTTCAAACTCCGCACATGTGAAAAGTCGAGGTCACGTTTGTTCTGTTTGTCTATGTTTGAAAAGAAAAGAAAAAAGACAGTCATGTTGTACTGTGTGGCTAGAGTGCCGTCGTTTTCTGGCCCACTCTCTCCCACTACGCTAATGGGTCCCGGATATTTTTTTATGGATGTAAAGGCTTTCTAAGCGCAATCGCATTTTATCATATCTTTTAACAGCGCAGTAATGAAGTTACACTTCACTTCTTTTTGTTCTCAATTAACCTGAAAAATCAACAAAAATCTTTTTGTTGTCAACAATTTATAATTTGCGGCGCAGGATTGCCGGGCCTCAGGGATGGGCCGGGCGGCTCGGGCTGGCATGGCCCGAAAAAATTTTTGTTCAAACCCGAGGCCGGCCCGGGCTTGAGAAAATGCGTGCTACCTGGCCCGAGCCCGCCCCGTCAGTGCACTACGTCAGACTACCTAGCTACGCCACCACACCCAACTGTTTCAGGGCTGTGCCCTTGCGGTGTGCTGTTTTGTCGTGTGCTGTTTTGTTGCCGTGCAATTCTGTCGCGTGCGCTTTCTGTCGCTGTGCTATTTTGTCGCTGTGCTATTTTGTCGCTGTGCTTTTCTGTCGTGTGCGCTTTTGACGCAGTGCCCTTCTGACGCTGTGCTGTTCTGTCGCGTGCCCTTTTGACGCCGTGTTGTTATGGTGGTGCTCTTGTGTCGCGTGCCATTTCGTCCCGTGCTGTTCTGTCGGTATACCCCCGCGCCCACCTCTCCCGTACGGCGAGTACATTGTTTCCCCTCTTCCTCAAGACGCCATCCTACGACACGACGTGGCGTTTCCTTATATAGTCGTGAAGGTCGCGCAAAATTAAATGAGCTTGCCGTTCTTAAATATCGGTCCTTCCTACCAAGTGCTTCCACAGGCAATGTCACTGGACACTGTTTGTTCCCTCGATGGATGCCAGCTCTCTCCTGTGTCTACTGATGTCGCTCCAAGCGCTCCCGAAGGTCCTAAAGATCATACGCCGACCTCCGATGACTTAACAAAGATGATGTCGTCGGACCTTTCGGCCTCCAAAGGTCGCCAACTGCACGAGCTACTTGCATCCTATCGGGACATTTTTTATTTGGACGACTGTCCGTTAGGCCAGACTTAGGAGGTAACGCAACGCATCCACACCGGCGATGTGGACCCTACACACCGGCGACCATATCAGGTGTCTCATACGGAACGAGCAATCATCCAAAACGAGGCAGAGAAAATGCTGAACAAAGACGTTACTGAACCTTCAAGTCCATATGGGCGTCACCAGTTGTCTTGGTGCAAAAGAAAGGTCGTTCGTAGCGCTTCCGCGTTGATTACAGGTATTTAAAATCACTAAGAAGGACATTTACCCGCTCCCTCATATAGACGATGCCCTCAATTGCCTTCACGGTGCGTCCTATTTCTCGTCTATCGACCTACGATCTAGCTGTTGGCAGATTGCTGTTGACGCCATGGACCACGAAAAGACCGCTTTTGTAACTCCGGACAGCTTGTACCAATTTAAGGTCATGCCGTTCGGTCTTTGTAATGCACTAGCGACATTCGAAAGGATGATCGACTCGCTTCTGTGTGGTTTCAAGTGGTCGACGTGTTTCTGCTACTTGGATGACGTCATCGTGTTTGCCCAACATTCGAGACACACCTGCAACGTCTTTCGGACATCCTTGCGGTCTTCCATCGTGCCGGCCTCCAGCTCAAGGCGTCCAAATGACATTTCGGCGGCCAGCAACACAAGATCCTGGGACATGTAGTTGACGCTGACGGTGTGTCGACCGGATCCCTGACAAGGTGCGCACCGTCAAAGAGTTTCTTGTCCCTCGATCCGCAAAGGACATTCGCAGCTTTGTCGGCCTATGTTCTCACTTCCGCCGCTTCATCCAGAGCTTCGCTGATATAGCTCGCCCGCTCAAGGATCTTCTGAAGACCGATACCTCGTTCTCATATGGCTCCGCACAAGCCACGTCTTTTTCCTCTCTCATTGACCGTCTGACTCGTTGTCCAACTTTGCCCAATTTGGACGATACGGCTTCGACAGAAGTTCGTACTAAGGCAAGTGGGCATGGCATATGAGCTGTATTGGTCCAGCAACAGGCCAGTCGCACTAGAGACATAGTGTATGCCAGTGGCCTCTTGAGCCCGGCCGAACTCAACTATTCTATCACTCAGCGTTTATGCCTCGCACTTGTATGGGCTGTAAGCAAGTTACGTCCGTACTTGTACGGCAAATCATTCGCTGTAGTTACGGATCATCATGTGTTATGCTGGCTTTCCCCACCAGCCGACTTCTCCGTTGGGCGTTATGGCGACGGAGCGAATACGACCCCGCGTATTCGCTCCGTCGGACTTGCTCAAGATTGCTGACCATCAGCGCCTTGATCCATCGCTTTGCAAGATCATCGAAAGTCTCAGCTCCGAGCCGGCCGACCCCTCTACGCGTGCCTTTATGCTTCGTGATGCCGTCTTGTTCCGCCGAAACTTTTGCGAGGACGGGCCTGAGGAGCTACTTGTTGTGCCTCAGCATCTCCGCTGTAACATCCTCCGCGAGCTTCACAACGCGCCTACAGCTGGTCACCTAGGCGTGGCTCGGACTTACGACCGCGTGCGTCGGCGCTTTTACTGGCCGGGCCTTTTCCTATCCGTGAGGCGATACGTAACGGCTTGTGACCTTTGCCAATGCCGAAAAACACCTCGTTTGCTTCCAGCCCGCTCCCTTCAACCAATTGATGTCCCCACAGAACCATTCTTCCATGTAGGATCGGACCTTCTCGGCCCTTGCTCCTTCTCCCGGTCGGAAAACAAGTGGATTGCTGTCGCCACCGATCATGCAAGCGTTACGCTATCACACGTGCCCTCCCCACCAGCTGTGCCACAGGCGTAGCCGACTTCCTCCTACGTGATGTAACCTTGCACCATGGGGCTCCTCGTCAACTGCTTACGGACCGTGGGCGGTACTTCTTGTCTCAAGTTATTGATAGCCTCCTTCGTTCCTGCCGTACCAAGCACAACCTTACCGCCGCCTATAAACCCACAGACGAACGGACTTACTGAACGCTTTAACAATGCGCTCACCGATATATGCTGCTCGCCATGTACGTGTCCGCCGACCACCGTGACTGGGACGTACCCGTAGTCTACGTTACTTTTGCTGCTAATTCTTCTCGCCTCGACACTGCTGGCTACTCTCCTTTTTTTCTCCTTTTTGGGCGCGACCCTGCCTTGCCATTGGACAGTCGGCGACGTCGACAACCGAATATGCGCGAGACGTGGTAGCGCACGCTGATTTGGCCCACCAGGTTGCCCGCGCCAGGTTTTCAACAGCACAAGAAGCCCAGAAGGACGCTATCACCAGCACTATCGCGATGTGTACTTCGCCCCTGGCACTTTAGTACTCCTGTGGACCCCATCGCGCAATGTCGTCCTCTCTGAAAAACTGCTCTGCTGTTTCACGGGCCCTTACCGCATCCTACGCATGGTAACTCCCGTGACCTACGAAATTGGATCCCTCACACCTTCGCACTCACCTCATTCAACGTCGCAGCTTGCGCACATATCCCGTCTGAAGCCGTACCATTCCCGCGATCTAATCTGCCTCTAACCTTCTTCAGTCGTTTGCACCGCGCCGGTGCTCGCACTGCCGGAGGCACAGGCTCTCGCACCTTGGCAGAGGAAAGGACTTCAATGAAGTAGCGGACATTATCCTGGTGTTCAGTTATAGACAAGGGATACGCGCCACTGCACTAATCGGAAGTCAAGATGTACATAGCCTTGGAGAAAGGCGACGACGACGCTGAGAGCCTCGCACGCGGTTCCTTGGACATTGGAGCTGCCTTAGCTACCGGCTGGTATTTGCCTGTTAATTCATTTTAATACGAACAGGGCCTTCACTGCAACGTCACAATATTTTTATGACACACGTTCGTACACAGGGACAACGTTTTGCTATATGTCAAGCATAGATCATCTTCGCTGGTAAAATCTGCTGAAGCTGCAACTATTCGAACCTCCACACAATATACTGCAGTCCTTTCACTCCTTTAAGGTGAGTAAAATTAAAGAAGCGTTTATACTCCGCGCAGCGTTAAGCAATGCTATTTACAAATGGCGACCGAATACATGTAGACTTTTCATGCGCCCAAATTATTTACAAGAACTGCAAGCAATCGTTAAAACGGAATGAGGGAATCGTAAAAAGTAAGTAAGGAACTTCAAAATTTTTTCGCAAATTTCTTGGGCAACATTGTATAGCTCTAGAATATTAAAAGTTGATATTTGTTGGTTAATTCATCTAGTAGAGGCGTATTGCAGGTCAGTAGAAAAAAAGGAGGGTCTAGGGCTATTATGTCCTGCTTATAATTGTGAATAAATGAAGGTATTATAAACCCCAAGGTTATCAAACCCGTCTTTCAAGCGGGAAGTGGAATATTGTGAGAGCCTTGAGGAACGCGTTTATCTAAAAGAGTAGCTATCTATAACCAGGTGAAATATTTTCTAGACATCTGTGTAGAATTCGATAAACTGACATAGGGTATGGACCGTATAGTTCGTTCGGGCAACAACCCAAAAGGAAACAGAGTATTGTAGCTCTGCCCTAGAAAAAAAGGTACGCGTAAGTCTTGTGGCATGCCAACTATACGGCAGATTGGGTCTGACAGATATACGACACATCGACGACCGCAGTCACATTATGGTTTCCGAGGAATGAGGCAACAAGGCCGACAACTAGGCCAAAAGTATCGGCGTACCTTGCAAACAAGTACGCGAATAAGTATATGTATTTTCTACGGTGTTGGACTCAGTTTTGGATGAGTCAAACATAATTTGATTTTCAGTGAGTGCACTATTTTAACAAAAGCATGCGGCACAAGCTCATTTACTAATTATTAAATGTATAAGATGGACAGACAGTTAGAAATAATATCAAATAAACGTTCGAAATTCACAGCTAAATTTTATCATGCAGGGAATTGCCGCTCTCTTCGGGAATGTGTGACAGAGCTCACCGAGCTCTTCTGAGTCGCCAGCCAGGAGACAAGGAGAACAGGAGACCAGGGGCGAAACACCCGGAATATCAGGATACGTCGAATACCTCCTACCCACAATCGAACACAGAGTGCCACGGGGGTCAAGCGAAATAAGGGCGGAGGCACAGGCCGCAGTTTTTGTGCGGCGGGACGTCCCACATGCCTACATTGACACTTCCAAGCACTGAACCAAACACCATGAAATAGTGGCTGTTCGTGCCACTCTAGGAAGCCGGAATGTGATTTTGGGGTCGTACCACGGTCGCCCTGACTCGAGCTGCGGAGGTCTCGGAGATTTTCCGGGCGGCCTGGTGACGGAAAGTGTATCCTATTCCTTCGAAGACACTACCCATCAAACAAGATGTTGATCGATGGGGACTTTAACGCGCACCACCCCGACTGAGGACACCGCCAGACAGATCCACGGGGTTAAGAGCTCCTGCAGACGACGGAGGCAGCGCTACCGATGCTCACCAATGACCTCGAGTACCCAACAAAACACGGGTTACACGCTGGCGAGCAAGACACAGTGCTTGACCTAAGCTGGGCAGACCAGGGAACTGTGCGGGAGTGGCCGTGTGGCGTGGATCCCATGGGCTCCTACCAGTACCCAATCTGGATCCGCGTAGACACTGGATCAAGACAAGCGGAGACGCATAGCGCGTGCCGTCGACTGCGATACCTTTCGAGAGGGGGTAGAGAGTGCGAGCGAAACCTACCCATCACGGAGAAGGTGCGCCGAGCGGTGAAGACTGCCCTTCGAATGACCTAAGTGGATGAAAACTGGCCCACGCCGGACCTTGCCAACCTCAGGGATACCCGCGAGCACCTGCACATGCGCTACATCACCAACGGGAAGAGATATGAAGATCTTGTTCGTGCCAGCGACCAGACGGCCCAGGCGAGACGCTACACTAAGCACCTGGGAGGTCTCGCTGGGTGGAACACTGCGCGTCTTTCGACGAAACAACAGGTAGCCGTCGAATGTGGCGCATGCACCGTACCATGGTCGGTAAAACAAAGGCGCCAAACACCACGAAGAACGTAAGGCTCGCCACATGCTTGAGGGTCGAGGATTTTGAGAAAGAGGCAGCCGAAACCTTTCTTCCCACAACGACAGATGCCACCGAATCCCAGCGAATACGAACCAGAGCCAGTGACGAACGAACTAGACCAGAACGCCCTGTTCACGCTACAGGAGCTTTCTGTGGCGCTAGAGGTGGTAAACGTCCGCAGTGCACCAGGCAAGGGTGGCATAACGTGGCACATGGTGGTGCGGAACTTAAACGAGGAGGGCCGTACACAGCTCCTGGACGAGGTGAACACTGCGGCAATCCGGGGGACCGCCCGCAGTGTGGCGCCATTCGATCGTATGCCCACTTCCTAAACCTGGGAAGAGACATGAGAGAGTGCAGAACCTTCGACCTATTTTGCTTACGTCCACCCTGTGTAAGCTGGTAGAGCACATGAGGCTGGCGCGGTGGACCTACATAGTAGAGCACCACATAGGATACTTGCGGCCCACGCAAACCGGGTTTCGACTCGGGCTCTGTACGCCCGATAGCCTTCAAATGCTCTGCCGTACGGTAGGGCGCCGTCGCAGCCACACCAAGCCTCCAGCCATCGTTGTAGCCGTAGACCTGAAGAAGGCCTTTGACACGGTCAACCATACCCGGACCGTGAAAGTACATCGCGAGTGTGGAGCTGGCTCACACACCACCAGTTTTGTGAAAGGATTCCTAAAATACGGGACATTCTAGATTAACACCGACAGCCACCACCAACCACAGACCTTCAATAATGCAGTCGGGGTGCCACAGGGGAAGATCCTGTCTCCTATGCTCTTTAATATTGTGATGCGCGACATCGCTGGTGAGCTCGAGACACGCCGGGGACATCCAGCTCCCCAAGAAGCAGCTGGGAAGCGTCGGCACGCCGCAGGGATCAGTGATCTCCCCCATGTTATTCAACTTGGTCATGATCGATGTGGCCAATCACCTCGCAAGCCTTCCCGATGTTTAACACACCATCTATGCCGACGATATCACCCTGTGGGTTACGGGAGGCAGCGACGGCCACATAGAGGCTACCCTACAACAAGCAATCGACGTCATCGAAGATCGACTTCGTGACACTGGACTAATATGCTCCCCAACCAAATCGGAACTCTTGGTTCTATCACCTTACGGGCGACGCACGAACACCATGGCGGCCGACGGCATAATTCTAAGAACAAGAGACGGGACCGTCATCCCTCACGTAAAGACCTTGCGAGATCTTGGGCTTACACCTCGACGCGCGTGGATGCAACGGCTTCACCGTAAATAAGCTCGAAACCAAAGTCACCACAGCAATCAGATTAATCCGGAAAATATCCACGCGCTATGCGGGCATGAAAGAGGTCAGCCTCCTCCACCTGCTGCAATCTTTTGCCATTAGCCACATCGCATACGTGGCCGCCTATCACAATTGGAAGACAGCGGAACGCCAAAACCTCAGCGCACTCATCCGCAAGGCGTACAAGATGGCGACAGGCCTATACATCCACACCAGTACGGAGAATCTTCTCGAATTAGGCGTACACAACACTCTCGAAGAAATTGCCGAGGCTCAGAGCACAGCGCAACGTACAAGGCTACTGCAGACCCGCACTGGGCTTTCGCAAGCAAGAATCACAACGTAACAGCGAACAATCACTACCACTGCCACGAAATCTCCTACACAACCTATGTATATGTCCCATCCCCAGACATATGCATCCAGACCACAACCGAGAACGACGACTCGCGAGAGCCAAGGCCCTAACCGACACTCACGCCACGGACACAGGAGCCTTCTACGTCGACGTCGCTAAACACCCAGGCCGACCAGACACCTACACCGCAGTGGTGATAGCCGCCACCACTGGCGACCTATACACGGCGGGCAGCATCAAAGCCAAAAACACGAAACACGCTGAAGAAATGGCCATCGCCTTGGCGTTCACTAATCCGAAATGCTCCACGGCGTTAAGTGACTCTCGCTCAGCGATCACCAGTTATGCTACAAACAGTGTGACCCCCAGTGTTGTGAGGGTGTGCGGTACCCCCCCCCCCCCCCGGTCGACACCAGTGACTATAAGATTGTTCCCGGCACACGTGGGCCCATTGAACTCACGAGAAGGGCACAGCAACCGCAATGAGGAGGCGGACCGGATTGCCCACGCGCTTACCAGCCGCGAAGCGTTCGAGAGTCCGAGCCTCCCACCAGGGTTGCAGGTGCCTGAAGAAACGACACCACTCACCACATACAGGGAGATCCTGGAGTGGTACCAACGTAGCCGCAGGACCTTTCCCCCACCCCATCACAAATTAACAAGGAAAGAGACAGTGGTATATAGACAATTGCAGACGAACTCTCTACTGACCCTAGTGATAGCTAAGCATATTTGCCCAGAAGTGTATACCAGTGGTCTGTGCAAACTCTGTAATAGAGACAGATCCACGGAGGCCCATGTCTTATGGGACTGCCGAACTCATCCAGAAGAAGCTAAAGGCACCACGCTCCCGCCGCAGCTTACAGCAGCAGCGAGAGATGTCAATTACAACTCAAAACTCCAGGCCGTCCAGCTGGTGATGGCTGCCCTGAACCGTCAACGGCCTGAAAGTGCTCCTCCAACAGAGGACGCGCAAGTAAGCCTTGACAGGGGCCCAGCTATCACGACGTCCTAGGCCGCGTCCCCGCAGGTGTTTTCCCAATAAAGTTGTTTCCTCCTCCTCGAGACAATCGATCACTTGAAGCACATAGTATACGCGGACGATATCACCATCTGGACTGATGGCTCGACCGACGTCAAGACAGCCACTGCGGCGGTGCAGCGTGAACTGGACGCCATTGAACGGGGGCTTACGGCTACGGGCATGCGCGCCTCTTCAGAAAAGACCCAGTACATTGTTCTAGGTGGTGCGACGCGCACTAGGGAGGTCATCGACATCCGGCGAGGCGGTCGATGCATCTAGCGGACGGCATCCCGTTGGATCCGGATCCTAGGGGTCCCACTGCACGAACAGGGCGGAGTCGACGAGTGGGCCCGACAGCTGAAGGTTACGTTGCGGCAGCAGCCCAGTATCATCCGACGGATAGGCAATGGCTTCGGGGGTGCGGCGACGCAGGCGATACGTACGCTGACCCAGGCGGTACTTACATCGAAGGCATGCTACGGGGTGGTCTGCTTCGGGCTCACATAAGCGCAACACGCGCAATTAGAAGCGCTGCGCCGCGAGTGCCTCCGAGCTATCACGGGTCTGCCCAGGCGCACCAGAACCGAGGAGCTCTACCGGTTTGCGAGGCTTCCTCCGCTACGACCCATCATAAAGGAGCGATACAAACGGCACGCAACGAGACGAGCTACCACCAATACCGGGGCACAGATCCGGCATCTCATCGAAGACACGGCGAGCGACAAGTCGCCGATTTTTCCACCACCGATGCCAATCCCCCCTTGAAAGGACGAGCTTATCCGCACCCCCAAACTCATGACGAGGGTCTGCAGGAAGGACCACAACAGAGAGGAGCGCGCCGCCACCGCTGGGCTAGCCGACCTGCAATAAGGTGCAATATTTGTGGACGCCGCCATCTATGCGACCGCCAATCGCGTTACCATTGCTTGGGCAGATGGGCCACCACGGGCGAGGCGGACGTTTCAGTTATAATTGAAAACTAGAGCGCGATTTGGACGACAACACATAGGAACAACGTAGGGACGAGTCGCTTGTCTCGTCGTCCTTCCTGTGTGTCATTGTCCAAATCGCGCTCTAGTTTTCAATCATAATGCGCCAACTTGCCCAACAGTTGTGTTTAAGGACGTTTCGGTTTGACACCACGCCCAGCACAGTGCGATGCGAGCTCGAGGAGGTACTGCTGTTGGCGAACCACATCGAACAGGGCTACCGGGCGGAGGAGCACCAGGGGCAGACTTTGGCCATATATACTTACAGTAGAGAGGCGGTGGCAAGACTCGGTTGCACCCCAGTCATCGGATCCACAAGCCACCTCATCAAGACGATTGCGAAGAGACTTTGCACAATGAAATGCATTACCGTGCGGATGAACTGGCTGCCGGGACACGCAAGTGGCGTCGGGAAGGAGGACGCCCACGCGTGGGTGAGCGACGAAGCAAGTGTCCGCTCCGACCCATCACACCCCCAGCACGCACGACCCAGACCCAGCGGATGAAAGAGCCACTGCCAAGCAAGACAATAGGGCGAAGCTCCGTGCCGCTACACACCATGATCCACGACCACTGCCAGGAGGACTGCCCAGGTGCGCCCAAGTGATGGTACAGAAAATAAGAGCCGGGGCTGCTCTTACGAAGGACGTGCTCGCAAATTGGCGGGCATATGTTCCCCGGCGCTCAAGACACCTACGAGAACCCCCAAAAAACTCCGGGGAGACGACCATCGTGACCTTCTCCTCGTGTCACGCGCAAACAAGGCCCACAATGCACCACATGCTGTGGGAGTTCTCGGGGCTCACGGTGGAGAGAAGAGCCCATCTTCCTCCGTACATCAAGACCCTCCAGGAGTAGGCATCGCCTCCTCTGGGCCGGGCTCACCCAAGGTGGTGGTGGAACGAATTTTATTGGTCTTTAGAAGGGGGAGGGGCGTTTAGATGGAAGGGGGGGGTTGAAGAGGGGGCTCACCCAAAAGAAACTGTTATGTCCCTGTGGGATTTCGCTAGTACCATGAGGATACACAAAAGGATGTACTCATCCAGCCAAAAACAGAGGCTGAGTCACACGAAGGCGGGCCGCCGTATCCTGGATAGAATCGGCTGGAGCGTGGCAGAGCTGACCGATCGAGAACAGCTTGCGGACAAATGGCTAGACGCAATCAAGACCAAGCCTCTCCCAAAGAACATGAATCCGGCTCACCATGGCGGCAGGCGTGAGGCTAGGGCTCGTGCCCTCAACAGGCTACTGGAGAGCGAAGACGGTGTCGTCTTCACGGACGCCTCCAAAAACAAGGGGACGACCAGAGCAGTGGCGGTGGTGACAACTAGGGGCGAGCTGCTGACAAGCGCATCGTTCCAAATCAGAGATGTGGAAGAAACGGAAGAGTTGGCAATTGCCCTAGCCCTGACCCTTCCGGGAATTTCCAAGGTTGTCACCGACTCACAGCAGGCGTACAGGAACTTCCAGTCAGGCTGGGTGTCCCGGCGGGTACTTCGCATCCTGAGAGACAAAACGCCTCCGGAGAGCCAAGTTGAATTAGTATGGGTTCCAGCCCACTCCTTGGTGGAGGGCAATGAGTTTGCCCACCGACAGGCCCGCGCGTTAACGTACCGGGCAACGGCTGAGGAGGAGGCCAGAGGTGAACCTATGATGACCTACAGAGAGATAGTGCGGCACTATCGAGAGGATAGGCAGAAACTTCCTGCCACGCACCCAGAACTCACGCGGAAGCAGCAAGTACTGTATCGACAGATTCAGTCAGGATCTTTCCCTCACCCTCGCTTACTGAATAGCATGTTCCCAAATCAGTACAACAAGATCTGCCCGTTATGCAAGCAGCTCGGTACTCTTCGCCACATGATAGGAGAGTGCGACGTCAGCCCAAAACACCCACCCCTCATCAGCAACTCCTCCACTAAGAACCCCACCCTTACCCCTAGCGAGCGATGGGAGATCTTGCTGTCCAGCCCCGCCTTGGAGGATCAGCTACGGCTGGTTACCAGGGGCCAGGTGGCGAAGGCAGCATATGGAATCCTGTGAAGAGGGATCCACTCTCATCCAGCGCGTTTAGCGCTGACACGCTGGGCAAATAAAGTTATTCCTCCTTCTCTCACCTCCTTTACCGCCTTCCCCATCCCTTACTAGACCTTGAGTCCCCCCTTCCGAATAAAGAATTACAATATTAATAATCTTCCAGGGAAATTTTTTTAAATGTTTTGAAAGGTACGGCGCCGGCGAAACTGGAATTTCGCATGCAAGTGAACTGACGATGACTGTGCAGGGATGTTCCTGTTAAGCCAGATCACGTGAAGTTGCTTGCGGCATCCTGATGTCGCGCACGGAGTGTGATGTTATGAATGAGCAGCCGTTTTACTGCCCTTCCTGCGGAAGCCCTAGTTGTCTAAGGCCAGAGCTTTACATGCGTAAATCGGCGATACACTCACGTCCACGTATGTAAAGAAAGTCTCCTCTCCCTTGACACGCCGCATGGAGAAGCCAAATCCCCCGAACTTGAACTTCTTTCTCCGGTACAGCATCAGGTCCACCTTGTCGCCGGCTGAGCCGTCCCTGCGTTCCATGGCTGAAGGGAACAGAGCCCGTCCCGTTTCCTTTCATTATCGAGGGCCACAACGAATTGAAACGCGGCTTGTTAACAACCGCACGACGTCTGTGCCAGCGAAACATTGTGGGGCGTGCTAGTCAGAAACGAAACAAGCCGAGGCGACGGCCTCTAAATGACTTGAAGAAAAAAAGCTGCATTCGGACTTTTCCTCTTCGCCGGTGACAACGACGTATCCCCCCTTCCCTTACTAGCGTGGATGAAGAGGACGCGGTCCCACATTTAGCAGCACATGGCGGGCTTTTACCTTGCGGTTCCCGCGCGACGGTTGTTACGTTCGTCGTGAGGCTTCTGATGAAAAGAAGAGCGTATTCAGGAGCGAGATCTTGATACAGCCACTCATACACGAGAGCGTCACACATTTAGAGTTTGGCCAGTGCATTGGTAAAGAATTGAGGATTAACAAGACGAGGGTGAGTCGGAGGGATGAGACGATAATTAAAAGAGTCAAGGGAAAAAAACTCAAAAAGAGCAGCACCTGCTCTTGTCGGCTCCTTCTTTACGGTCTTGCATTTCTAGTCTTGAAGTTCATTCTCATTACTCTGTGTTCCTCAGAAAAAGTATACAAAACAAAGTTTAGTCTTGAAGTTCAATGTCATTACTCTGTATTCTTCAGAAAAAGTGTAGAGAACAAAGTGGGGAGGCAACTCAGAATTTTTTTTTATCTGAGCAAAAGGATCCAAAAGCAAAATGCTGTACTTGTCCCCGACGCCCTCTCTATCACCAGGGCATGACTGCCTTGAAAGTATAGCGCCTGCCGCGCCCATCGAAACAATGAGGCCTCATTATTTCGTTCTCAACAGACGTCGGAGCCATTTGAGATTAAACTTCATAAAATATTGTAACGTAACAATATTTGGGTAACACTGTTACCCCCGCAATTCTGTGCTAGGTTCCATACAGCTAAAGACGCTGAAGTGAGATACGGTTGAGTTGTCTTTTTCTCCGGCACTATAGACGCTTTTTAAGCTTACAGACTAACTTCGAATATTTGTGCATGCGGTGTAGTTACGTCAACGAGGCTTTTCTAACCTGATGTCTAAAATTATCTGTCAGTTTTCAGACCCGTGAACTATTGGGGAGCGCTCCGAGTGATCTTACACATGTCGCGACGCAAGCACGGAGAATACCAGCCACATTAAACTGCAGCTGCCACGATAGAAATGCGACTCTCGATACGCGTCCTACTGAGAGCAGAATCTTGCACCACAGCGCTGCCTCACGCCACAAAGTAGCAGCAATAGTGAGCGATGCATTCGGGACCTCACATCGCTCAACTCACTCAGTGCTCCCGTTCTGGTGATGCTGGTCTGTGGAGAGTTTCCCTGGTAGTCAATAGCTGTGGACGTGTGGCCGCTGCTTTCCATGATTGATGCAGACGCCTTTATCGGTGTCTTGCTCGCCTTCACCTGAGCGAAGAAGTTTTTCGAAAGCATAGTCGGCTCGGTAAAGTAAATATCCGCCGTCTCAAGCGAGAAGAAAATGGCCAACGGCGCAAAGAATAAAACAAATCTGTTTAAGGAATGGTCATATTGACGCCAAATGCGTCGAGGAAGCACTTGTTGCCGAAGTAAAATGAATTATCCGAAAATAATGTTGGTCAAAGTTGTGTCAGCATGAAAACTGAACACACGGGCACGCTTCCGGAACGCCACGGCAACCCCACGGCTCCATCCGACCAAAGGTTGCTCTAGCGAACACTTTAGCGTGCGGTAAATGTATTCCAGTTCGCTTTTGATTCATTAAACCTGTTCGGGGAAGATGGACTGCTTGGACCTTTGCCTTTAAATGTCAGTGGGGTAGGGAAGTGGCCACTACCATATGGGTCAGTGCCAAGATCCTACTCAACAGATGGATAAAGAGCTGATTAACTAATAGCCAGGTCAAGGTGAGAAAAAGTGTTCTGTAGTAGATTATGGTATGTAGTAGTCTTGTTTTTGTTGGAAATAGGCATGCTCCCGAAAATTTTAGGAATTTTTTAATCAGGCGACCACGGGCATCCGTGCGGGAGGAACCCGCAAGGTTTCAATTAGGTCACTTAATGTGTATTCAGTCTAGTCGCCTGAAGTAAAAAGGAGACACCGACCAAAATAAACTGCTAAAAACTTTAAAAACTTTAACACAACAACAAACAAGACGTTTCGGCTTCGCTGCGGAAGCCTTGTTCACAATGAGGGGAAGGAAAGTTCATGGTTGCTTACGTTCTCTACAGCACGTGACGTAAGCAGCGCGTGTACGACGGGGGGAGGGTCCCTTCGTTCCGATTTTAAGGGCGTAGCGTGTCTTCTGTATCTCCAGAGACTCGAGATAAAGCCGCGATCTGAAGTTCCTTTCTCGGCAGATGATTCTTGAATTAGCCCAATCAATCCCATGGCCCGTTGCATCCACGTGCTCGGCGTGGATGCAACAGTTAAGCAGGTAACAACGCAGAAAAATGTAGTTACCTAAAGAGCCACAGCACCGTGCCACGACACAGCGCGTCTCAAACTAAAGTGCAGCGTATTCCAGATAGCGTGAGAGATAGTGTTACACGTTCTCTAGTAATGGGTCGTTTGTGTTTCCTAACGCAACGGTGTCCGCCGGACTAGTTGAGCGTTGTTTCTTTGCGCATTCTTTTCCTCCGCGGCTGGGCTTGGCCCGAGCGGCGGCCTACAACGCAGAAAAAACTCCCGCCTCCCCTCGCGGGAACCCCTGTGTAGATGCGACGCATGGGGGTTCACGATGCAGCGTTGGACAGTGGAGGAACGGCCCTGGAACGATGGAGCGGAGCGGCGCAGGCACCGCGTTTTATAGCGCGCATAACGGTGAGGGCACGCGCCGGCGCCAGTGCGTCTGCCGCGGCTATGACGCAACACAATCCAACACAATCCACTTTAATCCAATCCAATTCCAAATCCAATCTAATCCAAGCCAAGCCAAGCCAATCCATTCGAATCCAATCCAATGCCCCTCACGAGAGAGGGGCATCGGGGATGAGAGGGGGTGAGCGGCGGACAGCGCAGCTCGCGCGGCGAGGAGAGCGGGGGAGGGGCGGTCGCCGACGACGACGACGCCGGATGCAGGGACAAGGCGAGTGAATGAGATGCAGTGCATCTAAAAATGTAGTTACCTAAAGAGCCACAGCACCGTGCCACGACACAACGCGTTTCAAACTAAAGTGCAGCGTATTCCAAACAGCGTGCGAGATAGTGTTACATGTTCTCTAGGAATGGGTCGTTTGTGTTACCTAACGCAACGGTGTCCGCCGGACTAGTTGAGCGTTGTTCCTTTGCGCATTCTTTTCCTCCGCGGCTGGGCTTGGCCCGAGCGGCGGCCTTTCCGATTGTTCCGCCGGGTCGACTTTCGCGCAGACAATAAAACCAGCATAGCGGCGGGGATGCTGTCGTCGACCACTGAAAAGTTGGTGCTCCCCGGCACCAGCTCCCAGCCTGAGCGCGGCAAGATTTGCGTTGCTCGCTACGGTGTTTTGCGCTTTCGCAGCTGATTTATTTTGGATTATGAGGTTTAACGCGCGGGCGCTACACGGGCGATGAGGCAAGCGGTAGTGGAGGGCTCCGGATTAATTTTGACCCATGGGGATGCTTAACGTGCGCCGAAATCTGGAAGACACGGGCGTTTTTCGCTTTTATCATCCATCACAAAAGCGGCCGCAGCGGCCGGGAATCGAACCCGCGCCTTTGGTCATCTGATCTAGACAGTAGACGCAGAACGTCATGACTGAATTTGAGGAAACATTAAACGTTTACGACCCGACATAAAATTATCGACTCCCCCCAACGATACTTTCTCATTTTTTGATGCGTATTTTGAAAACGTTGTTGATATACAGTAATCTCTCGTTAACTTGAAGTCATAAAATTAGCTTGAAACTTTGAGATAAACGCGGAGTTTCGAGTCCAGTCAAACGCAGAAAATTTGGGGCCAGGTCCCTGAAACAACAGCTAGTGCTGGTAACAAAAGCACGGAGCTCTCCCTGTAGGGAAATCTCCCCTGTAGGCACAGGGGATATTTCGTAATAAAGGCAAAATAATTCGCAGGAAAAATAGTTTTTTATTATTGCAGAAGAAAGAATTGTGCTGTGCTCGGCTGTTTCGCGTTCACATCTGCATCGCAGAAAAGCATGCTTCTCAATGCATCGCATGAATTGGTGGTCGCCACCGCTACATTCTACCTTGTTACGAAGCAGACGCAGTATGTATGTTGTTTCTGCCGTTGTAGGCACTTCTGGGGGCTCCTCCTCGTCCGCACGATCAGCTACGTCGTCCACAGCTATCTCAATGATGTACCTGCCAGGCAGCATTCCGGTAACGGGGACGTGTATTCCGCGTAAACTTGCACTTCACGACCACGTTCGGCGCGTAGTGGGAGCAAGCATGCGAACGTGGACCTTATCAGCTGCCTGCAGGAGACTTTGCCTTGTGTCCTCTCTGCCATTATTTCGAGATATCCATGCTCCTCCGAAAAAAAAACGTTTCGAGATAAAGCGCCCACCTATGGGCGTAATTTCGACAAGATATTTTGAGATCGGAGAGTTCCAGTTAACGAGGGGTTAATTTGACGAACAGGCACCAGGAACGTTTTCCCCTCCTCTTCTTCACTCTGCGCATGAAGCAAAAGCGGAGGGGAACCCATATATAGGCTGCATAAAGTTTACTGCTCTTTTACGTTCCTATTTGGAACGAAACTACCAAGAGCCTTCTTCTGGGATACACCTACCGTTGATGCTTGTACTGTCGTTAGTGGGCTTTCTTATTTTATTAACCTACTATGTCGCAACGAAGTGTCAAGTCTGAAGGACCAACTAGTGCCTCCTGCATGCCAGGGGAAGGTGCCGCTGTGTGTACTACCTCTTATAATTTGGGGGGACTTCTGAATCCTTCCGTGCATTTTTTGAAGTTTATTAGCGATCTCTAGGACATTTTTACCGGTTGCTTCCGCGACAAGGAGCTCCACCATGACAGCGTTATGGGTGTGCTCCAGCCCTTATTTACAACAAACATCTTAACGGCGTTGGTTGCGACCAGCACAGTGTGACCTTCACAGCAAATTTTGTTGGGTTCTGTATACGTTGTGATGCGATGTATACGATTCATATCTATATAAAAGGTTTGGACAAGTTCCGTGATTACATGCGAACGCGGAAGCAACACGTTAAACTTAGCCGTCGCTAATTATCGAGGACGAGTTATGAAAATGCGTTTTTCAAAAACGTCAATTTAAGTCTCCATGTTAGCGCTATTCGTTTAGCGTTATTCTCCACGTTAGCGCTATTCCTTAGCGTTATTCCTTTTACCTGTGTACACTTTGTGCATACTTTGCCGCGTTACATTTCATTTGCTGGGCTATTGAAAATGAAAACAAAATGTGTATTTTGTTCCAGTTCCGTTTATTTGAACCTCCATGTTAGCGATCTTGATACTTTACCTCTATAGCAGACTTTATGTATGCTTTCCCGTGTTATATTTCATTTTTGTCGTGGTCAATATATTTTATTATCTATGTTTGCTTTGGTTGAGAATTAAGTTTGTTGTAATTTTATTCAACTCCTTTCTTGACCGAATCCGGTGAAAGGCGGTGCGATGAATAGAATGTTGCGAGAATAGTTCTATGAAAGACGGTCATTGGGGGAACTGAGCCAACCGCTGGGCTAACCCCTTTTTAGTTAAAAAGATATCTCGCTTGCGCGTGTCATTTTCTGTTCTGCCAGGTGACACCATTAACACCACGGTGACCCCTAACTATCACAAGCGGGTCACTGCTTAAATACTTCCATAATAACAACTCACGCACTGAAAAACCAACGCAACTTATGATATTAACCCACATAACTGACGCAATGAAAAACAAACGCAACTTATGATATTAACCCACATAACTGCAGTCTAAGCGTAAATTGCACGACAATAAATAAATTCTTCTGAGAAGCCATCATACCAATCCTCATATTTTTTCATGCCATTTGTATCGACCAATTATGTCCATCAAGCAGTAGAATAAGGACACTATCATAAAGCAATCACGACCTGGTTCATATCCGGCAATTTCAAGCAAAATCATTTTTGATGGGAAGTTGGAATAGCGAAAATGTCGCAGCAATTACTTT
Organism: Haemaphysalis longicornis; assembly: GCA_013339765.2. NCBI lineage: Eukaryota > Metazoa > Arthropoda > Arachnida > Ixodida > Ixodidae > Haemaphysalis > Haemaphysalis longicornis. The sequence continues at coordinate 188,946,077 of CM023453.1, forward strand.
ATTTACAATCTGCTACGAATGCTGCACAAAAGGAAAATCCGTAATAAATTTTTCGTTGTTGCTGAGCGGGAAAGGCACAGCTAACGAAAAATGAGCTGCAGTGTTTATTTTTCATTTCGTTACCTCCAGCGACAATTGGTGGAGAGGGCACGGGTGACCAGCATAGCCCAAGGAATCCCGGACTAAGGAAGCCTCCCACCGGGCGGGTGCCCTAACATCAGCACCTGGTCTCAATTAAAGTTTATTCATCATCATCATCGTTACCCACAGTCCGTTGTACCTACAGTATATTAAATGCAGAACATTTCAGTAACTCACGATGTCACCCGCGTTGACGTCCGTAGTCGTAGTCCGCACCCCTCCCCCTACACTATATAAAAAAATACCATCCGGCGCCTGGTTTCGATCCCTCGACCCTGCGGGCGGAACGCAATGTACATGGTGCTCTACCCACTGCGCCACAAAGCCGACACAGAATGGGATGCTACGAACACGCCTTATATCCTTGACTCATTCAAACTACGTCAAGAAGCTGCTGATACAACGCATTCACTACCACCAACTCCCCAAACACTAAACGTTAACGCAATACACCCACCCCCTATGCGACGCATTTACTCGAGTCCCCCTCGCGGGGAGATGGGCCGAATTTTTCAAGCAATTGGACGCGCCGCAGAACAAATTTCGCTCCGCACGTAAAGCAGCATCGTTTCCTGGACCGACTGGGAGCCCGGCCGTGCGCGCGGCTGTGCGCGCGGCCGGCCGCCGCTTTCAGTGGTCTTTGACTACAGCGCCGCCGCTATTTCCTGCGTGAAACAAGCACCTCTCCGGGCGGCCGGTCGAGCCACTCTAAAACTTCTAGTACACTCAAGCTGGGCTGTGTGGGTGGACGCGTCCCCTACCTGCAGCCTCCCCCTCCTCCATGGGAACGACCCTTAGGGGTTGACAATCTGCAACGCATAAGCGTCCCAAGATCCCGATCCAGAGTTCGCCATCATGCTGTTTCTCGCACTCTGGCGGCTAAACTCCCTGATGAACAAGACATTTACACAGACGCGAGCGTGTCTGCTAGCCGCATAGGACTGACTTGGCGATGTCCAGGTTTACCTAGTTTAGACGGTGCTCGCACTCGACGAACATCCACTAATTCTATAATGGACGCTGAGCTACATGCCATCCTCGCAGCCCTCGACCACTTGACCTACGAGACGTCTGCCCCATTACCACTCCGCATTCGGTTCCTGACTGACTCCCAAATGGCGCTGTGAGCTCCGGAAACCCTTCTCCGATCACCCTCTGGTTCATAGGATTCAACATGTGATTAGTCTGCATGCTCGCAATGGTACCTCTGTACGTGTTGCGTGGATACCGGTACAAATGGCTCAGGGTTCCGGCAACCAGGCTGCCCATGACGCAGCGCAGGAGAGTCTTCAAGCAACTCCTCCACTGGTTAACAGCCCTGCTCCCCGCTCTCCCTCAGGCAACAGCTGGATAACGCTCGCCAGGCTAGGCACAACCGCCTTGCCGCTGCCACTCCTATAGGTTTCCTGCATAACGCCCCATCCCTAACTCGTCCTCCTGAAGTTTTTATTAACAAATTTCGCGCGAACGCTGCATTGACTCCCCACATCACACGCAAATGGCATCAGCCGACCGGCGATCCTCCGCCCTACTGCCCTTATTGCAACACAGCTACAATAGCAAACCTGACCCACCTTATTTGGCACTGCTCTGCGTACCAATCATTCCGGCCCATCCTGTTGAATGCCCTACCCAATCCAAGCTAGATACCCCCCACGACACTTAGCGACCCCGATTTCCTCGCTGCCATTGAGCGCTTCGCTCTCGAGAGTGGCCTCGCAAAAGTAGTTTAGCCGGGGTCACCACCCCTATGTGCGCATTCAGGAACTGACTGTTCCTCTCCAGGATCTTCAAATGAACATCACCTCGTGACCACCTCTCCCATCCCCTAACCCCTTCTCCCCCTTCCTGCCCCTGGGCCCTCCTTGTGTTAATAAAAGACTTTCACTCACTCACTCCGACCATCGCCTCCTCTAAAAAGATGCCTGGCAGCTCGCTAGGTCGCCCATTGGAGAGAGACGCATGGTGCGCTCTTCTGCCACGCGGCTGGCGTCTGACAGTACCTTCGGCTATTCTCCCATGCGTGTAGTATGAATCGGCGCTGTACAGAAGGCCCAGGTTCGCACTTTCAATAGTTTTTCTTGGGCTAGGTGAACACGAAAATTTTGATTTACCCATCAACCACTCGAGCAGCCATTAACATTAATTCTGCGTCTCCAGGTTAGTGCTTAACAGCGTTTGGCTCGAGCCCGCTGGCTCCCAGGCCACTCGATCTCCCGTTATCGAGTGGCCGAGGCCAGGCAAACAACTTTCTGGAGGTTCTCAGCTCACGTGGTGCCAGAGGGGCCCGCCTAGAGAAAATCAACGACGATCTGCATTCCTCATGAAATTAAGTGACGTTTCGCTACGCGTTTCGCTACCACCTCTCCCATCCCCTTGTTCTTTAGTAATACCCGACAGATTTCATCCTCCTCTTTATATTTCCTGTTGCCTCCCCTCATCGCTCCACCGTTCCGTAAATTCCAACAACACGCAACCTCGTTACGCTTTCGCCCGGGGAGATTATGTTGGGCTGTATGGCTACTTTTCCGCTGCCCCTTGGTCGACCGTCATTGACCACACTGATGTCAATGAACAAGTCGACCGTTTCACTGAGATTGTGCTTTCGGGTATGAAGGAATACATCCCGCAATATTTACCGACGAAGTTCAAGTTTCCACACTGGTTTTCTTCTGAATTGCGGGATGTCCTGAAACTCAAGGAACGTGCGCACAGAAAGATGAAGCGCTCAGTTCGCTCAGGAATTCCGGCGCCTACGTGCCCTATGTAAAATATTGCACAAACGTGATCATACTTCGTACCTGACGTCGGTAGAAACTAAAGCAACTCATCAACCGGGAGCCTTCTGGAAGTACATCCATTCTAGATCTAGTACACCTAAAGATTCTATTCGTCTACTAACTCCAACGGCGATGAGGTTGCCAAGGTGGCCGACTGCTTTGCTCGTCAATTTTCTTCTTTTTTTGGGATTAGCGGTGGTAGTGATAGCAGCGTCCCTTGTCACCAGGGCGGGAACTCCGGTTGTTTGCAACTGGACGAGAACATCATTCGGACCAGCATCAAACGGCTCAGGCCCTCGCTTTCGCGTGGGCCTGATGGTATTCCTGCTGCAATTCTAAAAACATATGCAAATATATTTGTTCCTGTGTTCACTTCAATATTTAATAACTGTCTCCGGTCTGGCACGTTCCCTCGCTCATGGAAAATCTCTCGCGTATTCCCTGTTTCCAAGTCAGGCCTAAAAACTGATGCTATAAACTATAGGCCTGTCTCGCTGCTTTGTTCTGCCTCTAAAATTTTCGAGCTATCTCTTCATACGGTCTTGTCTTTCTCATTTAAACACGTCCTCATTCCTAATCAACATGGATTTATGCGTGGTCGTTCAACTTCCACGAACCTTGTATGCTTCATGGAACAGGCTGTCCCAGCAATCGTTGGTAGAAGCCAGCTGGATGTGGTTTACTGTGACATGAGCAAAGCCTTTGATGTTGTCAACCACTCGTTATTGCTTGCCAAGCTCACTCTGTTAGATGTACACGCTTCTTTGGTGGGTCTTATACGTTGCTATCTCAAGGAGAGATATTGCTATGTAAGTGTTTACGGTCAAACATCATTTAGGTACAAAGCAACCAGTGGTGTACCACAAGGCTCCGTTCTGGGTCCTCTTCTTTTTTCCATTTTCATTAACGATGTTGCTTCTGCCATTCAAAACTCTTCTTTTTTGTTGTATGCAGATGATACAAAAATCTTTAGAGAAGTGCGTAGTGTTCACGACTGTAATTCTCTTCAGGCTGATATTGTGTCATTCCATCGTTGGTGCACCAAGAACGACCTTATTTTGAACCCTTCAAAAACTAAAGTGGTTTCCTACAATAGAAAAACTCAACAGCTGCAATACTCTTATAGAATAGCAGGCACTGCATTGCCGAGGGTGACCGAAATTCGGGACTTGGGAGTACTGTTTGATTCTTCTCTGACTTTCTCTTCCCACATTACACAAATTACCCGGCGCTCTCTTCGATGTCTGGGTGCTGTTTGCAGGTATTCTAGAGAGTTTAAAGGTCCGCTTCCTTTCTTAAAGTTGTATTCGGCTCTCTGCTTACCTCTTCTCGAATACGGGTCTGTTGTTTGGAATGGAACTTGCAAGTCCAATAGTGACAGTATCGAAAGGGTTCAAAATAAGTTCCTTTCTATCTTTAAGCACCGCTTCCGTCATGTGCAAGAAGACGCAAACGGCATTATGTCTTTTTTGAAAAGCTTTCCTTCCCTTTGGTGTCGACGAATGCGAGCTGATATTATCTTTCTCTATAAACTTCTTCATGCTAATATTTTGTGTGACGATTTGGTTACAGTTATCAATGTCAATTTACCAAATAAACTTTTCAGGAAATTTCCAGCTTTCAGACCAGCTGCTTTACATAGCCGACGCTCGTCCATCACCCGAATACAATGTTCATATAATGAATATTCCGTTCGTCTTGATATATTCCAGAGCTCTTTTACTGTGTTCTCTAATGAGTTGAAAACTGTTGTAGCTTAAGTCCTTTATGTCATTCCAAATTTATGTACCGTATTTGTTATATGCAAACTGTATTCTTGCTTGTTTTTCAGTTTTCCTTGTTTTGTGTTGCTTGAATATCTGTACGTTTTGTGTCAGTATTGGTAACGCTGAAGCTTTTTCTCTCTCTTATTTTTTTGTGGAACTTCCTAACATGTTCGAAAACCTTGGACTTATACGTATACTCTATGTCATGTTCATCCAATATTTGCTTGTATAGTTCCTATTTTTCAACTCTATTGCACGTTTCGCTGGCCGAGTGTCATGGCTTGCAACGCCAAGCCTGTCTTTTCCTTTTTGACTTTCTGTTCTTTTTTTCTCTCTTTTTCCTTTTTTTGCTTTCTAAGATTTCTGTAACTATTTTTACTTTATTGTTTATGTCATACAGGTTGTTTTTTGTGTGTTGTCTCGTCTTAATTTTAGTGGGTTTTTTTCGTTTTGTATGGTGTACCAGCACCAAGGCCATAAGGTTGTTCCTGGGCACCGAAAATAAAGGTTGATTGATTGATTGATTGATTGATTGATTATTATTACTATTACTATTATTATCTTGTGCCAAGATGGCGCCCAGCACAGATGTCTGCGTGCTGTGCTCCGCTTGTTTTTTTACGGCAGACAGGAGAATTTTCGATGCACATCGTGCAAAAAACGTGCGCACTCCAAATGTATTCAGCTGCCCGACATGGAGCTGCAAGCTGTGAAGACTGGTGAGAGGCCCTTCCAGTGTAATCTGTGCCTGTGTTCGGCGTCGGAGGTGGTGAGTAGGCCTAGTGACGATTCCGTACACGAGAGCCTGCCGGCCACGCAGCCACCCCGTCCTCAGAACAGCGCTCCTCGACCAGGCGACCTTGGAGGGGACGCGACCGACATCCGCGAAATGCTGCTCCACGCTCTCGAGGGCCTTTCATTCCTGACGGACGAGGTGGCAAAGCTACGAGAGGCCAACGACCCGCCTGAGCAGGGAGAACGCGCGTGCTTTTCGCCCAGCAGTCAGGCATAATTGCTTCTCTGCGGGCGGAGGTTCGCAGCCTTCGAGGGGAGCGGCTCCCGCGGTTACCGCGGGCCGGTCCCTTGCCTCCCGAGCTGCCTGCCCCCCCTTCGACACCTGAGCTCAACGTGACGATGGCGACCCCTTCCACGCAGCGAGTGGACCTTTCATCCTTTGCCACTGTTGTGGCGAAGACAAACGCAGCGTCTACGCTTTCAGCGAACGAGCAGCTGACCCCAGCCCCTTCCGAGGCTTGCCTTTTGTTAAATGATGCATCCGGCAAGCCACCTTCCAACGACTCGGCCCAGTCAAACAAACGCAGAGGGAGTGCAGTGTGTGTGGGTGCTTCAGATGCGTGTAGCATCTCCGTCGTTCGTCCATCTAAGCGTCCGAGACACATCTTCGTGTCTAAACTGTCACCGTGCACCACTTCAGCCCAACTGACGGAGCATCTTTCGACGGTACATGTCATACCTCTGGCTTGTCAGCGGCTGAAGACCAAGTACAGTTCATATTCTTCCTTCTGCGTTACGGTCGATGAGGACTCCTTCGAGCGTTTGAGCGATCCTTTGTTCTGGCCGAAGGGCTGCCTTTTCAAACCTTTCCGCGGAAAGCTGCATCCCGAAATGTTCTGTTCCACTGATGTCCCACACGATGAAAAAAACTAACAATAGGGTGGACATTTACTATCAAAATGCGCGCGGCCTTCGCACTAAAGCGTCCGAATTTTTTGCTAATGTACTTTCCACAAATTTTCCAATTATTGTAATTTCTGAATCCTGGCTCTGTAGCGACATTAGCTCAAATGATTATTTCCCTCCAAATTACCAAGTTTTCCGCAAAGATAGGAATTTTACTGGGGCTAAACAAAAGGGAGGGGGCGTATTAGTTGCGGTCGATTGTGGTCTTCAGTGTAAGAGGCGTCAAGACCTTGAGGGCGACAATGAGTGTGTCTGGCTGGACATCCGACTGACTGGGGGCGAGAGGCTCTTAATAGGGGCGTTCTATATTCCCCCCGATGTTCCTATTTCTTTGTTCAATGAGCTACTTACTTCTGTAGAAGAAGTTTGCGCTTCACACCAAAATCACCATTTTATCATTCTAGGGGATTTCAATGCACCTGGTGTACAATGGGACAGTCTAACTAACCAGCATTACAATTATTACGTACAGCAAAAATCTCGCATTGTTTTAGACTTCCTAGATTTCACATCCATGGCACAACTTAATTTACATCAAAAACTGCTCCGAAAATATCTTAGACCTCTGCTTCTCAAACATACAGAACGCGCGAGTATCAATGGTGGATATCTCTCTTGTCAAACCCGACAAGCTTCATCCTCCATTTTCAGTTTCGGCTCCCGTTTCGATTCGGCATTGTGGTACCTCACTAAAGTATAATGAACTCTCTCCCTTCTGTTATGCACGTGGGGATTACATTGGCTTGTATAGCTTTTTTTCTTCGTTTGATTGGTCGGAAATTCAAGAACTTCCTGATTGCAATGCACAGGTCGAACGGTTCACCGAAATTGTCAAAAGCGGTATGGACCAATTTATTCCCAAGTATAAACCAAACCACTCCAAGCACCCACATTGGTTTTCGAAAGAACTTCGTACGACTCTTAAATTAAAAGACCGCTGCCACAGAAAGTATAAGAAAACCGGGAGTGACGAATGGAAACAGAACTTCTGCTCTTACCGTAAATTATGTAAAAACCTTTATGAGCGGGACCAGCGCTCCTATCTCGATTCTGTAGAGAGTAGTGCGAATTCTCAGCCTGAAACATTTTGGAGATACATCCGGTCCCGTAAGAACAACTCACATGATCTTATCAATCTTGTAGATTCCTCTGGGGAAGAAGTTCATAATGTCGCCAACCACTTTGCTCAGCACTTCAGTGCCACATGCGGCCAGCGTGACGTCTCTGAAATGAACATATTGTTAATCGCGTACAAGGCTCCAGCTTAGTGCTTTTGGACGAGCAGTTGGTTTTGGAGAGCCTAAAGCGCATGAAACCGTCATTGTCGTGTGGAGCTGACGGAATACCTCCAGCTATTCTCAAAACATACGGCAGCATTTTTGTACCTGTTTTGACGGTGATATTTAACCAGTGTCTAAAAACAAACGTGTTCCCTCTCGCGTGGAAAATTTCTCGAGTCCGTCCTATTTTCAAGTCAGGCTCCAAATCGGATGCAACAAACTACAGAGCAGTTTCTCTCCTTTGTGCTTGTTCCAAGCTGTTTGAGACAGCGCTGTACAAATTACTGTCAAGTTCTGTACAGAATTTTCTTGTAAGTAAACAGCACGGCTTTATATCAGGAAGGTCGACAACAACTAATCTCTCCTGCTTTATGGAGCAGGCCTCGGCAGCCATTTCTGAGAGGGGCCAGCTCGACGTTGTCTACTGTGATCTGAGCAAAGCATTTGACGTTGTCTGCCACACGCTGTTACTTAAAAAGCTTTTACAGGTAGGAATTGATACACCACTCGTGGCATTGTTGGGTAGTTATCTAGATAACCGGTTCAGTTTCGTTAGCGTTAACGGGCAGACGTCTGCTCTGTACAGATCAACAAGCGGTGTGCCTCAAGGCTCCGTGTTGGGGCCTCTCTTGTTCTCCATTTTTGTTAATGATGTGTCAGCCGCAATTAAGATGTCTTCTTTCCTTCTTTACGCTGACGACATTAAAATATTCAGACGGATTGAGTCCATTAATGACTGCATTGCCCTGGAGCAAGATATATCCTCATTTTCCAAGTGGTGCTCAGACAATAGATTAAATCTTAACTCTACAAAAACAAAGGTCATGTCTTATAGCAGGAAAACGAACCGCACTTTATTTTGCTACAGTATTAACGGCGGTTACTTGTCTAGAGTTGAAGAGATCAGAGACCTCGGCGTGCTTTTCGACAGTGCCTTAACTTTCTCACCTCATGTCACTCAACTTACTAGGCGGGCGCTACGCTCTCTTGGGGCTGTATGCAGGTTTTCTCGAGAATTCCGGTTTCCTTCTTCATTCCTAAAACTATTCAGAACGCTTTGTATTCCGCAACTAGAATATGCTTCTGTCGTTTGGAATGGAACCTGTAGTTCCAACTGTCAACGTATAGAGCGTGTACAAACCAAATTTTCATCAATATTTAGGCATCGTTTTCCTTCGGAGCCTATCCCTATAACTGTTTCTCTAAGTTCCCGGCGGACCCACTCAGACCTTCTTTTCATGTACAAATTGCTTCATGGTATTATTTTATGCCCGGAACTACTTGAATCAATCAGTTTTCGCGTTCCACAAAAAGCTACAAGGCTCGCCCACCCTTTTAAAGCAGCTGGAGCTCTCAGCACACGTTCTCCTCTTCAAAGGATGCAGCATCTGCATAATGTTCACTCCGAGAAGCTCGATATCTTTCAGCGTCCTCTTCGGGAGTTTTTGGCCGGGTTGTCAGCTCTGACACACTAGGTTCATCTTGGCAGTGCTATTTTTCTTCACTTATCGTCCTGACGTGTGCATTGACTTCACCGAGCTTGTTCTTGTTCCTGGTTATTCGTGTATTGTGCTGATACTGCGACTGTAATTATCGTAGAATTTTTCTTTTTCTGCCGTTTTTATCATTAAAAGTTGCCATATTCACTTCATGCGTCCATTTGAAACTGAAAATGTACGCTTCCCGAATCTTGTAAAAACTTTCTTCTTTTCACTCACCCTTCCGTATAGTTACGCTTATTGTAAGATGTCTTCTTGCAACTGACCAGACATTACAGTTTCTATTGATTGTGTAATGTTGCCTAAAATTACACTATGGTATTTTTATTCTTCTTTGAAGTTGTAGTTTCTTCTTATTTTTTGCTCACTCACTGTTCTTTTGCCAGCTGTTGATGCATTTCATTGCTGTCTTATACCTTGTCTGTGCGCCAGCACGACTTGATTGTGTAAAGTCGGTTGGATTGCACTATTTTATTTCTAATCTTCTTTGCCGTTTTTGTAGGTCTTTCTTTCTTTTTTTTTTGCTCACTGAGTGTTTATTAGCAAATTGTTGATGTACTACAGTGCTGCATTTTCCCCTCTGAGTGCTCCAGCACGAAGGCCTCCGCTGTTCCTGGCACTATATAACATGATTGGATTGATTGATTGATTGATTGATTGATTGATTGATTGATTGATTGATTGATTGATTGATTGATTGATTGATTGATTGATTGATTGATTGATTGATTATTATTATCTGAGCCTCTCCCGATAACTGTCTCTTTAAGTTACCGGCGAACCCGTTCAGATCTTGTTTTCTTATATAAACTGCTTCATGGTACAATTTCATGCCCGGAACTGCTTGCAGCAATCGGTTTTCGTGTTCCGAAAAAAGCAACAAGCTTAACCACCCTTTCCACACAGCTGCTCAACTTAGCAGATGTTCTCCTCTTGATAGACTGCAACGCCTATATAACCTTCACTCAGGGGAACTTGATATTTTTTGCCGTCCCTTGGGGGGTTTTTGTCCGGGCTGTTAGCCGTGGCGCACTAACTTCATTTCGACCGTTCTCGTGTTCTTCAGTTATTTTCCGCATGTGTATGTTGTTTTCACAGAGTTTGTTCTCATTTGTTCATATATGTTGTTCATATATGTTCATATATGTTAGTGTTCATATGCTGTTCATATGTTGTTCATATGTTCATATATGTTAGTGCTGCGGGCGTAATCGTTGTATGTACTATGCTACACTTGTGTAGTCAACTCTTCATACATATGTTTAAGTGGCCCGGGCGAACCAAATGTTATAGAAACAAATGTTTCTATAACTTATCAGTTTATGTGAATAGTTACAAACATTTCCTGTACTTGTTAAGTTTGTTTCATACGTTTTTGTGTAATTGATGCTTCAGCCGATTGCTATGGTCATTGTACGCTGTGTTTGTTGCAATGTACCATAACTTCGTATAATGTAGTTTGGATGCCACTTTTAATTTTTCTCTGTGGTATTTCATTCCCCCACATTTTTTCCTGGTTTTATATGTGTCAGCCGCTGATGTATTTCAATGCGGCATTTTTTCTTTTTTTTTCTCAGTGCGCCAGCACCAAGGCTTCGGCTGTTCCTGGGCACTATAATAAAGGTTGATTGATTGATTGATTGATTGATTGAGTGATTGATTATTATTCGACAACATAATTCTATTGCCAATCCTTGCGGTAACATATTAGATCTGTGTATTTCGAACAATCAGCCTATTGAAGTGTCACTCCCTGACGTTTTTCTTGTTCGTCCCGATACATTTCACCCACCACTTAAACTAACACTCTCTCTGTCAGGGGAAAAACAGAGCTTTCAAAATAACATCAAAAAATCGCCGAGATTTGCTTTCAAAAGAGGTGACTACGTCGGCTTACACCGTGACTTATCCTCCATTGACTGGTCTATGGTAACTGAAAAAACCAATGTTGATGATCAAGTAGATCAGCTTCAAGTAGATCAGCTACTGATCAGTAGATCAGTAGATCAACATTGATCTACTTGATCATGAACATTGGTTTTTCAGTTACCATAGACCAGTCAATGGAGGATAAGTCACGTTGTAAGCCGACGTAGTCACCTCTTTTGAAAGCAAATCTGGGCGATTTGTTGATGTTATTTTGAAAGCTCTGTTTTTCCCCTGACAGAGAGAGTGTTAGTTTACGGAACTATCTTAAGCAGTATGCGCAAATATATTCCACAATATACTGCTAAACTCCATAAATATCCCCCCTGGTTCTCGTCTGAACTTATAAGTGCTCTAAAGCATAAAGATCGCGCACACAGAAAGCTTAAAAGCACTCCATCTCTCGAGCGCAAGGAAGAATTCCGATGCTTTCGAACTCTCTGTACATGCCTATATAAACGGGATCACAGTTCATATGTTGCACACTTAGAAAAAAGCGCCTCTGACAGGCCGGCTGAGTTCTGGAAGTATGTACGCAAACGGTCTAACAAAACTGAAGAGCCTTTAATACTACTGGACTCCAATGGAACAGAACTACAAGCCGTCGCTGACTGTTTTGCCACGCAGTTCTCTTCCGTTTATAAAGCCTCTGACTCTAGCACTACTATCGAACAACATTTGGAAATCAACACACCCAATGCTCTGTCGCTAGATGAAAATCTCATCAGCGAATGCATTAAGCGCTTGAAACCATCCTTATCATGTGGTCCAGATGGTATCCCCTCAGCTATACTAAAAGCTTATAGCGGTATATTCGTCCCAGTACTGACTAGCATATTTAATAACTGTCTGATTACTTCCACATTTCCTCGCATGTGGAAAATTGCTCGCGTTTTTCCAGTATTTAAGTCTGGCTCCAAAACTGATGCCTCGAATTATCGACCGATTTCTCTTCTCTGTGCCATGTCAAAGATTTTTGAGCTGGCCCTTCACCACATACTGTCTTTTAATGTGAAAAATGCATTGAATAATAATCAACATGGATTTGTTCCCTGGCCGCTCAACCGTCACTAATCTTGCCAGTTTCATGACGCAAATATCTACACCTGTATTCCAGAGAGGACAGGTCGACACCATGTACTGTGACCTCAGCAAAGCGTTCGATGTAGTCAGTCACTTAATGCTTATGGTTAAACTTGGTCATTTTGATGTTGACACCGCTGTTGTGAATCTATTGCATAGCTACCTTCGTGACAGATTATGTTATGTTGCCTCAATGGCCAAACGTCCTCCTTTTACAAAGTGACCAGTGGTGTACCTCAGGGTTCGGTATTAGGCCCACTCCTCTTTTTAATGTATGTTAACGACGTTTCTTCTGCCAGTCGCAATTCTTCTTTCCTTTTGTATGCAGATAATATAAAGATATTTAGCGAAATTCATTCATTTACCGACTGTCGCTTGTTGCAGTCTGATTTGTGTTCTTTTTCAGAATGGTGTAAAACAATAACCTTTCTCTCAATATTTCAAAGACAAAAGTCATGAGTTTCACTCGCAAATCATCTAGCGTATCTTTTTATACTCTGTCAATTCTGTGTCTCTATGTAGGGTTTGTGAGATCAATGATCTCGGCGTTCTCTTTGATAGCACCTTGCATTTTTCAGCTCATACTAAGCGTGTTGCTATGCGGGGTTTTCGTTCTCTCGGCTGTGTTTGTAGAATATCGAGATAATTCAATTCTCCTATGCCACTCCGCAAATTGTAACCGCAATGTCTTCCTGAACTTGAGTATGCATCTGTGATCTGGAATGGTATCTCTAATTCCTTAAGTACGTAATTGAGCGTGTCCAGAAAAAATTCTAAGCGTTTACAACCATCGCTTCGCTAAAAATGACTCTGGCTCGTGTTCTAACACCATTGAACTATTGTCACTGCCATCACTTCGCTGCCGGCGAAATCGCGCTGATCTCTTTCTTTCTTTTTGAAGCTCGTTCACGGTACTATATCCTGTCCTATACTGCTCAATAGTATTAATTTTCGTATCCCGCGGAAGCACACAAGAGAGAGCAGGTCGTTTCTTGGACTACCCGCCTCTCTCAGCACTTCAACCCTCAACAGGATACAAAGTCTTTATAAGTTTTATTTTCTTGACCTCGACGTTTTTTTGACGGGTCACAGTTATCGTTTTCCTCCAAGGTTTTCGACCGTCATAAGATAACATCACATGTGCAATTTCTTCTATCCTTCTCTTTTAGTTTATCTGGCGCGTTGTTATATGTATTATGAATGTATGTATGTATGTATTATCTGACTTTTGTCATTGTCATTAGCTATTTCTTATACTGTGTTAATCTACTTTTGTCCTGTCGTCTTAATATTTCTGTACTCATTGTGTCTCTTTTAGTTTTCTTCTGAACAGTCCTCTTGTTCTATTGTGTTATTCTTAGTTTTTTTGTTTCTTTTTTTTGCGCGCCAGCATCAAGACCTCTCGGTTGTTCTGGGCACATAACATAATGACTGATTGATTGGATTGATTGATTTATTATTATTATTATTATTAATTATTTATTGGACACGTACGCACTCCTTTTATATATCCGTCAGTGAAGAGTTTTTCGAGCGCTTGAATGACCCCGCTGTTTGGCCGAAAGACTGCCTCTTTAAGGAGTTTCGAG